>CM070821.1:7170623-7435623 GCA_036326025.1 Chrosomus eos
TTGAAGTCAGCTGCAATTGCACGCTCCCTCAAAACTTGCGACATCTGGTATTGTGCTGTGTGATAAAAACTGCCATTTTAGAGTGGCCTTTTATTGTGGCCAGCCTAAGGCACACCTGAGCAATAATCATGCTGTCTAATCCGCATCTTGATATGCCACACCTGTGATGGTGTGATGGATTATCTCTGCAAAGGAGAAGTGCTCACTAGATTTAGACAGATGTTGAACAATATTTGGAGAAATAGGCCTTTTGTGTACATAGAAAAAGTACTGGGGCAAAAACAAAAGCGTTGTGTGTTATAATTTTGTTCAGAATGAATTCATTGGAATTTCTTAAAGTAAAATTCAGCTCATTCATATTTACCCATGTAAAAATGAAGTACACGTTTAGCATAGTCTTATAAAAGAGTATTATGGAAATAATATTCTTAGGTTTAAACTGAGTTTTTGGGCACTTAATTGCATGTTATTTTTAATTAATATGAAAATATAATATTATAGTTTAAACTTATATCAAAATGCGATTAGTTGAACTTTATAGAGTATTTTGACTTAGTATTTAAAACTTAAGTACATTTTTATACGTTTATATGTGTACTGCCGAATTACTGAAAAACATTTATGGTAAATTAAAATACACTTACATAAATATCATGCTATTTCTATTGAAACCTGTATGTAATGTATTTTATATAAATTTTGAATCCATTTGTACACCGTTGTAATGATGAAGTTGCAGTTTTGTACATTTAAAATATATTAACTTTAAATGTAATAACACAAATAACACACTACAGTTAAAAATTATAATAACGTTATGTATTTTACATGTGCTTTAGTATGTTAGTAAACTAGTGCACTTCTTTAAAGCATGTACAAATATTATTAAAACAGAATTATTTAAAATGTAATTTAAGATGAAACTTTTAATTTGACATTCTTACAAAGTGCTTTTTTTTAAAGGTGTATTTAAGTGTGTTAAATGAGACCTATTATGACCTATTAAGTCTTGATTTTGTTTTTAGGTTGTACTAGAATAAGTTTTAATGCTTGAATTTTCAAAAAACACACTATTTTTCCCATATTCTCCATTGTTGCAGCGCCTCTCTTCCCAGTCTGCCAGTAACACTCTGTTTAGTTCCTGTCTCTATAAAGCCCCTCCCTCTGAAAAGCACAATGTGTTCTGATTGGTCAGCTGGATGAGTGTGTTGTGATTGGTCAAGCGTTTCGAGCGTGTTTGGGAAATGTCCCACCCTTACCATAACCTCCAGTTTCAACACACTACTAACTACCTCAACCAGACCCCGCCCCTTTATTCTGTGTATTAATGATTTAAATCAGGAATATTGTGACGTGTTCGTTCCCTGAAGAAAACTCAAGACTACATCCAGAGCCGATCCGCCCTATACGCTCACTACGCAAGCTGCGTAGGGCCCCGCAAATTACGCAAGGCCCCGCCTCCCCTCGTGTCATAGCGCGTCAATTAATGTTTACAACATCAATGACAAAATTAAGCGAAACTATCCTTCTGGTTACAAAAAGAAAGAGAAAGAAAAGAGAGTGAATTGCGGGAAACAACAATCAGGTAAACTTGTTTTCAACTTGTGTTTCACAAGTTTGATGTCAGCAAAGTAAAGTTAAGTTTATGTGCATTTTATTGTGTTTTTTTAAAGTGCAACTGCTCGGAAAGATAACCGCGTCGCGTTGTGTTATCATGCGTTCTATCGCGTGCACGAAATGAAACCGCATTTTTTCAAGCAGAAATATATGTGGAGACCAGACATACTGTACATATATGGGTGTGAATGATGGCACTCCTCATCAAAGTACACATTATAGGTACCACTTTAAACAAGACACTGATTATAGTCTCAGTTAATGTGTAGTAAAAACTCTAAACTACACTAATTATGCAAGATGAAAGCAATGTATTGACAATTTGACATTGATTGACTTTGATTTATAGGCTATATTGATTTAAGTGTTGATTAGCTGGACATACTGGTCAATATGAATGCACATCCTCAGTAATAATAACCATAAATCAATAATTGCTTCAACATGCATAATAAAAAACTTTACATGCATGGCAGCCATTTAGCTTTTATTCATTCACAGTTTATGCATTTTTGATATCAATATTCTTTTTTTTTTTTATTTTTTTTACTATTTGCAATGTGAATTCTTGATTATATTTACTAGTAGGCCCTTAGTTACATTTTATTACCATGTTATTTTTGTATCGGATTACATGTTCACTGTACAAAAGTTAATTCTTGATATCAATGATGTCATCATCGAGGGATTATTGAATCTGCATCACAATATTCACTTGTTAACTAATATTCTATAGAAAATACTCTATTCAGTAAATATCATTCCGTCTTGTTGTACTATATTTGACTGTTTTGTTAAAGGAGGGACGATGTATTGGAGCACTGAAGTGTCATTGTACTGTGGCAGTGGCAAATGGTTTACATATCTCACGGCGCACGGTAGGTGAGGCCCCTTAGCAGAATTTGCTTGGCCTCCCAGGGAGGTCAGATCGGCACTGACTACATCGAGGTGTTTCAATGAGTTTAATAACAGTGACACTTAAAGAGAATAATAATACTATATTCACCTCAGACTCAACATGTGTCTACGAGTCGACCCGACGCATGTCTGATTGGGAAAGACACCCGAATGCTTATCTCTCCACAGCAGATCTACATCTGTACTCTGTCACACACGCCTGAGACACACACACACACAACAATGTACACACACACAACATACACACACATACACACACACACACTACAACACATCACACACAACACACACACCAACACATCACCACGACACTACACTCACACACACACACACACACACACAAATCCATCACATAAATGGTACAAAAGTATTTGAACACTTACGACACAACATGTGTAAGTCATTGGAACGAATATTCAAAGCAATTAACTTGCAGGACCTCTCTTCCTAATTTCACTTCAATCATTTTGCTCTGCGTGACTTTTAATCAGCTGCTGTTTTGGAGATTTTCTATTTTTTTTATTTTTTTTGTGCTGTGTGAATCGTCTTCTCAAGTTCACACAGGTGTTCAATCACATTAAAGGGATAGTTCACCCAAAAATTGTAATTCTGTCATCATTGACTCATGTTGTTCCAAACCTGTAAGACTTTTGTTCATCTTTGAAACATTAAGACATTTTTTATATTTTTAAATCATCATTATTCTCCATCCATTGAAAGTATACGCAATTAACATTTTCCAACTTAAATGAGTTCACATTGTTAAGACATTGTAAAATCCATATAAATGGAGGAGTTTAATCTTCTGAGGAGACATGGACACTTTTTACAGGTTTAATTTGGGATTTTATTCACATATAAATTGAACATCGCATATACCTAAAGGATTATTAGGAAGGGCTGGGTATTGACACCAATTTCACAATTCGATTCGATTTCGATTCACAAGCTTGCAATTCGATTCGATTTCGATTCTGATTCGATTCGATTCAATATTGATTATTTTGGATCAGTTACAATAAATGGCAAATTTTCTTAAGGAAATCAAATCTCATAACTAATTCTGTAAACTATGGGAGTCTAGTTGTAGCCTACTAGGCTTCATTAGCCTAATATGAAGGTAATAATTAACTGTTTTGTAGCTATAAACAGTACTTCACAGTTCACAGTCTTTGTAATATGTTTTAGCAATACATTTCTAACATTTATAATGTGTTTAGAATTTTTTTTTTTAAATTGCCTTTACAGGGACTTTAAATTACACTTTTAATTATTGTTATAATAAGAAGATTATGAAATATAAACATTTAAATGGTGACTGTCATAAAAACGCGCCAGATTTATTCAAATATGCACTAAATATTGAAGAACATTAAGATTATAATGCATATGTAATATTGTGCATATATTTAGCAAAATGCTCCTCTCTAGAGTTATTTTTTCTAGCTGACTAACGAGTTTATGGTCACATGTGGTTTTTCTGAGGTAAATATGACGATCCATGACTTTGATTACAAGCTGTTTAACTGACGTCTTTCCACGGTTGAAACACTAATTGAGCGAATCAATGTGACATGATACGGATTTCGATAAGTTGTACTCCATCTTTTAACACACTTTCAGATGCTCATTCATGTTTATTTTGCGCTGTATTGGTAGGCCTATTATAAAGCCGGAAGAGATCAAAGCGCTCCGCGCTGCTGCTTCTCTAGAGCTGCGCCAGAGCGATCTCACGCCACAGCGCCAAAACGGTATTTATGTTTTTGAATTTCAAAAGAAAATGGACGTAATTTGAAAATGTACACTGTTTCATATCAATAGTAACAAAGGACAAAGATTATTGCGATGTTTTGGATGCGTGCTGCAATGTTCCATTCATTCAAATGAAACACGATGACTAATCGATTCTTGAGATTTAAGAATCGATATCGGTTAGTAAAAATGAGAATCGATTAATATCGAGAAATCGATATTTATTACCCAGCCCTAAGGAACACCATACTAATACTGTGTTTGACCCCCTTTAGCCTTCAGAACTGCCTTAATTCTACGTGGCATTGATTCAACAAGTTGCTGAAAGCATTCTTTAGAAATGTTGGCCCATATTGATAGGATAGCATCTTGCAGTTGACGGAGATTTGTGGGATGCACATCCAGGGCACGAAGCTCCCGTTCCACCACATCCCAAAGATGCTCTATTGGGTGAGATCTGGTGACTGTGGGGGCCATTTTAGTACAGTGAACTCATTGTCATGTTCAAGAAACCAATTTGAAATGATTCAAGCTTTGTGACATGGTGCATTATCCTGCTGGAAGTAGCCATCAGAGGATGGGTACATGGTGGCCATAAAGGGATGAACATGGTCAGAAACAATGCTCAGGTAGGCCGTGGCATTTAAACGATGCCCATCTGGCACTAAGGGGCCTAAAGTGTGCCAAGAAAACCAATAGTATGTTCCTACACAACCGGAGGCTGCAGTTTCAGGACCCCAGTTTTAGGACCGCAGTTTCAGGACCCTAGTTTTTCGTGACAGCGCCACCTACCGAACTGGCCACCTACCGGCCACCTACAGAATCTTAAGTCTTGTTAGGAAAAAAAAAAAATATATATATATATATATTAACAAAGAAGATTATGGAATAGAAAAGCTCCTACAGCAGGTGGATTAGAGCAAGCTACATGACACAATTTAAAATATTAATATTACACTTTTACTTAAAGCTCACTTTAAACCACCATCGAGTATTTGTATCATATTCCGGTCGCGGTTTAAAATGGTTTTAAGTAAAAAAAAAAGATGTTGAAATGTGTTATATATAGCATTTTATATGCATCTAATGGCTACACCTTGTTTAGCAATACTGTAAACATTCTTTATTCATATGAAAATATCAAAAATCACACACAAACCACATATACTCGAAATCGTGCATTTATTAGCTTCTTGTTTCAGGTGAAGAGATGTGTCTCTTAGCTTTATTATCACGGAGGTCAGAATGAGGAAGTGTACACAGCAGCGCGTCATGCAGAAGGGCGGGATTATTGTCACGTTAAACCACGTGAGATGATTGACAGCTCTATAGCGAATAAGAGAGCGCAGAGAACTGACACAAATCAGGAAGAGGAGAGATGGATCCATAGACAGATCTCGCTTCAGTTCGCATAATTTAGTGGAACATGAAAATCATTATTTCTCCAAATATGTGCACCATTGGACTAAGAGCCCTGGCGGATGCCGTATATTATGTATGTGAACACAAATAAACCGGAGAAGACGTGAATGACTGCTTTATGAGTGATGATTTCTATTCAAAATAACGAACGTTACAGATTAATAATTTTGCACTCCTGTCATAAATTAAGAAATGAATGTCACTGCAAACCAGTTTTATCATAAACAGTGGTCAACTATCGAAGCTGGAGTTTTAAGTATTTCTAATGATGCTCAGTTTGTCTAGATCAAATAAGTTAGAGTGTGATGTTTTAACGAATAATGAATATTGAACAATAATCTGGGGCCGTCTGTGATCTTTGCGACGAAAGGGGTTAAATGAGTGTTTTTGGTGATCCAGTTCGGTAGGTGGCACTGTAACAGAAAACTAGGGTCCTGAAACTGCGGTCCTAAAACTGGGGTCCTGAAACTGCAGCCTCCGGTTGTGCAGGAATACCCTACTCAAGAAAACATCCCCCACACCATTACACCACCACCACCAGCCTGCACAGTGGTAACAAGGCATGATGGATCCATGTTCTCATTCGGTTTACGCCAAATTCTGACTCTACCATCTGAATGTCTCAACAGAAATCCAGACTCATCAGACCAGGCAACATTTTTCAAGTCTTCAACGGTCCAATTTTGGTGAGCTCTTGCAAATTGTAGCCTCTTTTTCCTATTTGTAGTGGAAATGAGTGGTACCCGGTGGGGTCTTCTGCTGTTGTAGCCCATCTGCCTCAAGGTTGTGCGTGTTGTGGCTTCACAAATGATTTGCTGCATACCCCGGTCTTCCAACCAACTGCCATGTGATTGGTTGATTAGATAATTGCATTAATGAGAAATTGAACAGGTGTTCCTAATAATCCTTTAGGTGAGTGTAAATAGAGCACTTTAAATATGGCCAATGGCAGTTCAACCGTACTTGCTCGACGCGTGAGAACAAACTTCATTGTGTGTTTAAGCTGAACGGGTCTCTTGTATTAAACTGGTCTATGGATTTGTTAAACTTTTCCATGCATGACATTTTTGGTAGAAATTACTTTCAATGAAGAGAAAGAAATCCAGTTTCACTAAAAACATATCTCCATTTGTGTTTCGAAGATGAATGAAAGTTCATTTTAAAACACATTTTTGGGTGAACTATTCCTTTAAGTATGAACATGAACTACTAACATTTGACAATAACAAGTTTCCAAATACTTTTTGTCTTAATTTTTAACATTATATCTACTATAATTTCAAACCTACAAATTTTTTTTACTTAAATAGTGTGTTTGACCAAATAAATGTCATTTAATAATATTTTGTTATCTAATAGTATGAATTTTTGAGTGTAAATGTTTAAGTGTCCAAATACTTTTTGGCGCCACTGTATGTAGTTTCAGTTTCATGTCAGTTTAAGAGATAATTGTGAATATTTTTAACAAGTTTCCAAATACTTTTTGTCTATAATTTACTATAAATAAATATAATACTATAATAAAATAAAATAAAATAAAAAACATAATTTTGTGAAAAAGTTTTGCTTTTGACAAAATAAATGCCACTTAATGAAATGTTGTTATCTAATAGTACGAATATAGGCTTAAGTGTCCAAATACTTTTTGGCGCCACTGTATGTAATTTCAGACTCATGTCTAATAGATAACTGAGAATATTTCAGATTACCAGTGCAGCAGAAACTAGGTGAAATCTCCCCCCAGAAACGTCTGCCATTCGCTTCACAGTCTCCTATGACAGGACACATCAGTCAGTGAGGTGGAGAATGTCCCTCTGCATTTTAAATAAAGAAGAGTCAATCCTCACGATGGCGGCGGGACTGCTACACTTGTAGGCGACCGCATGAACACAGGGCGTTTGATTCACAGATAAACAATCACATATAACGTCCACCGTCTGATCAGGCCTGAAAATAAAATATATGCATTTAATAATCATTATATAACAGTGTGCAAACATTGACCACCCATTTGTTCAGCTGCCTTTGTTCTAAAGCATCTATTCCCATTTATTTCCTCCATGAACATCTACAATATAGAGTTCTAAGCCAAATTAACTCACTCTATTATTACACTTAAAGGGATAGTTCACCCAAAAATGAAAATTCTGTCAGTAATTACTCACCCTCATGTCGTTCCAACCCCGTAAGACCTTCGTTCATCTTCGGAACACAAATTATGATATTTTTGATTAAATCTGAGAGCTGGATCACTCCTCCATAGGCTTCTAAGGGATTGAAACTTGACAGCCCCGAAAAGTTATTAAAGAAATCGTTAAAAGAGTCCAACTGACTACAGTGGCTAGATCTTAAGTTTATGAGCTACAGAATACTTTTTGAGCGCAAAAAATAAACAAAAATAGCGACTTTATTCAAGTATTCTCTTTGGGCCTGGAGATTTCACGTAGTGTTATTGTGCAACGCTTCTGGTTGAACGTCACACGCATCACACACATGACCAGCGTCGGCCAATAGTGAGCCTACGTGTGACGTATAACACAGAAGTGCTGCGCAGTTACACTACATCAACAGCTTAGGAGAATGACACGGAAGAGAAGAGATGGTTGAATAAAGTCGTTATTTTTGTTTTTTTTTGCGCTCAAAAAGTATTCTCGTAGCTCGATAAACTTAAAACTGTAGTCAGTTGGACTCTTTTAACGATTTCTTTAATAACTTTTCGGGGCTGTCAAGTTTCAATCCCTTAGAAGCCTATGGAGGAGTGATCCACTCTCAGATTTAATCAAAATATCTTAATTTGTGTTCCGAAGATGAACGAAAGTCTTACGGGGTTTGAACGACATGAGGGCGAGTAATTACTGACAGAATTTTCATTTTTGGGGTGAACTAACCCTTTAAAGTGCCCCTATTATGCCCTTTTAAAGGCTCATCGTTTTGTTTTGGAGTCTCCTACAATAGTTTTACATGCATCCAAAATCTAAAAACACTTTAACTTTCTCACATTGCAGCTTATTGGTCAGATGACCCAGTCAGTTGAGATTGGCAGTTCCAAGAACAACGGTAAGTAATAGTTCCAGTTATATTACCACTTGATATGGCCCAATGGTGAAAAAAAGGCTTATGTTATTACTTAACATCTATTTTTCTATGGAGAAAATGAAAATGATTTTTACTTCCATTGCCCTGCTGTTTCACTCATTTTTGCTAGGAGAGGAAATAGGCCTTGACTGCTATTTTAAAACATTCTCCTCAGATATGACCAATTATAGAACTCAAACTATTTCAGGACAATGGACTGCAAATATGTCTAAAGGTGCAAGGAAATGAAATGACTGCTGGCTCAAGTTAAGAAAGAGTGATTCATCATAGCAAAACCAACTCTCACCGATCGGCCTGGATGATGAGCAGCGTGTCCAGCTGTGAGTGGGTCAGTGCCCTCTGTATCGCCTGTAGGAGATCACAGCCTCCACCCGCTCGAAGCTGCATGACCCACGCATAACACTCCCTGAGCCTGAGACGGGACATTAAGAAAGAGCCTCCTGCTGCAGACTTTCATTCACATTCTTTATGTGTGGCAAAACAAAACTGATAATATAGCTGAATTCACAAAACACCCAGTGTTAAATTAGCACCGCTCATATGTGTCCACACTTCAGAGTGTTAAAATAACACAGAAGCGGTGTTGAAGTTAATGAGATGATTGCAATTCATTAAGTGATGATTGAGCATTAGTGACGAACACCTCCTGTAAACAAGCAGAATGCCTGAAGGAAAGACGAACAGAAACACAACTCAGAGGTGACCATTATGGTGATCAGTGTTTGCTTTAGTTGGGCTCTTTCAGAACCTCTACTTTCAACAATAATTTTTTTTTGGCTGCTGCAACTTTATAAAGCAGATTTGTTGTGGTAAACAAAACTCAAGAGAACATGTGGTCATGTTGTCTATGTACTAATGACATTATAGTCATCATGTAGTAACCTGATTCATTGAACTCATCCGACATTTAATAACTGATTATATAGGTGACGTTTTATAAATGTTTTTTTTTACATTTTATAGTTTTTTTTTTTATAGTAGTCCTGTTATGGTGACGTTTAATACATGTTTTTATAGTAGGCCTAGTCCTGTTATGGTGACGTTTAATACATGTTTTTATAGTAGTCCTGTTATGCTACAGCTTGTGATCCAGCAGTGCAAAAAACCTCAACAATGGTGAAAATCAAACAAAAAACACTTCATGTTGCAATGCATGCTGAGTCGCCAATCAAAACTCAGCCCAGTATGCTTTTGTGGCATGAATGAATAGTCCTATGATTTTCATTAACTCGTACTATTTGGTTTAATATGCTGTTGTTTGTTGTGGATTTATTAGCTTGTTTTTTTGCTGTTCAGAGTTGATCTGCTTGTCATGTTTTGTATGCCGATGTGTGATGTCTGTGTATGTACATGATGCAGTAGTTTCTGTGCACAATGTATTTATGAAATAGTTCATTATAGCTGATGGATCTCAAGCTGTAGAAACACCGGATTACAATCATCAATATTAAAATTACACATCCATTATAATCAGAGCTTTAGACTCTGAATGACATCAGTGAATATTGTCATTACATGATGATTATGTCATTATCAAAACATAACCATCAGGACCTTATCATAGTTTCTTTTGCCATAACAAATGGACTTTACTGTATAAACACAAAGTTGCAACAGCCAAATAAAAACTAAAGTCCAACAAAAGCAAACACAGGTCAACATATTGATGACTTAAACATTCAATAAAACATCAACATTTTAACCTCAGTTAAAGGGTATCATGGAATTTTGAAAATTACCTTTCATGTAGTGTGTAACATAGATCTAAGTGAACAAAAACATCCTGCAAAGTTTTAAATATGAAAGTTCACCGTATACAAAGTTATTGTCTCTCAAAAGTAAGAGTCGACTCTGAGTCGCTGATATGAATCGATAGACGAACGATGCATTTTCTCTAGCTTTCGTACGTCAAGTTGTACAAGTTATTTGAATTCGACACGCCCACTCAGTGCGCGCGCCGAGCAGACAGAGAAACCTGACAACAACATGTCGACGAGACTCTGTTCTGAAGTGCGAATCAAAAGCAAACTTTTTTTTTCACTGCCCAGGGACAAGCATGTGAAGACTCAGTGGCTAGAGTTTATATTTACAACTATACCACACAAGTATAGCCACCTTGAGCTGTGTTCGCGTTATTTTAATGACGATCGCTTCACAAACACAAATGCTGTGTGGATTATGGTGTATTCGCGAGTCGCCTGATACTGAAGGAACGTTCAATACCAAGTTTATTTGGATCAGCTTCCTCATCCGAATCACAACCTGTAAGTACTATTAATAATTGTTGCTTTTATGTGTGTGTGTGTGTTTGTGTGCATGCGTGCGTGTGAGAGTTACGCTCAGCAGCTTCTAGGTCTCCAATGTCATTTTTTTTGTTTTTTGAAATATGTGAAATTATGTGAAGCGTATTGTAGTACTGTAGTGCTTTATCAATATGTTTAAGCTTTGGGCTAACGCAAAATATAACTGACTGCGTCATCTGACCAATCACCGCAGATTAGCGTCACGCAAAGGAGGGGTTTGGACAAATGAGTCGTCAAACGAATCATTAGGGAGTCGGTGAGCAAATCAGGTAAAAATAAATGCATATTATAAGACAACAAAAGTGTTTTTTGTCATTGCATGCATGTAAAACTGTTGTTGGGGACTCCCAGAACAATATTAGGAACATTTTAAATGCCATAATAGGTACCCTTTAATTCTCAATAAGAACTTTTGTAGATGAATGCAGAAATAAAGTAAAACATGTTAGTAATAAGTGTAATAATGTGTAATGGCTGGAAGTCAGTTGTATTTCTCCTGGTCTCATCTCTTTTTCTGTTCTTGTTGTTTCTCTTTTCTTCAGTGATTTTTCTGGTCAACAACAGGTGATCATCACTAATTTGCTGCACTAATAATGCTTGCTGCAATAGTCGATGATACTCGTGTTACCGCCCGATGTACAGCCGCAACACCGGTTACAGCTCTTGCCAATCTCCACCATTGTTTTGATTTTTTATAGTAATAAAAATAATTTAGTTCAGTTAAAGAACAGACACTACAGTTAAAAACTGAACGTGTCTGCTTAATGCAGCGTGAGCCGAACAAGAGTCGCAGCAGGAGTCAGATTTCACCTCACTCTTGACTGACAAGACAATGGCGAAGATTTAGTTCCAAAGCGAAATGTAAAAGGGCCTATTTTAAGCAAGTTTGTCATTGTACTGTTTTGTTGTTGTGTTTTCCAATAAGAATGATAATGAACTCACCATTCAAGCAATTGCAGCTCCTGAATTAGTGTTAATTAATTAATTGCTTACAGTCTTTGTAATAAAATTGCCGGCTGTTAATTGCTTGAATTTAATTTGGCCCAAACTTCTACTTTTAAATCCACCTAGTGCTGATCCTAGTGTTTATCTAAGGCTTTATCATTCTGTTGTCCCCATTACACAAGCAATTGCCGCTCCCGAATTAGTGCTAATTTGAAAGCGAAAGTAAAATGCACATTGCCTCACGAGCACTCATTACGGTACGTGTCCTCAGCGTTTTCAGTTCATTTGCTTTGTTGAAAAGCGTAGCGGTTACATATAAAAAAACTGGGTTATCCATCACCACAGATCGTCTGAAAACACAAAATGTCCCCTCGGCCCACCGTCTAATTATGAAAGCCTAACTTCCATAGGAATTTACTGAAAACGCTCGCTCTGCTCCGCACCATTGTGAATGCCTGTGCGGCTGCGCACATTTTACTTCCGGTTTCAAATTAGTGATTTAAAAGCATAGACAGTAAAAGAAATGGACACAGCGACCCCGTTGATTTCAACGGAGAGAAGTGAAGCCCAATAGAAGCACTCACTGCCTGATAGCCAAGCTTACTGCGCAGGCTCAAACTGACCTTGACGACGTAGATGTGACGTGAGCAACCTGACTGACAGATGTACTTCTTCTAGTAGCTGTGCCAAGAGGAATCTGAATCATTCCCTTCCGAATCTTGCAGAGCCGGAGATCGTGAGTATTAGCTGTCCATGAGCTCGTAGCAGGAGCAACTTTATGACTCTCTATGGGCTTTTCCCTTGACTTTATGCCTCCACGTCCCCCGATTGTGTGTGAGCTTCTACTTCTGTCTATACGGTAATTTCTCTATTGTGCGACAGAGAGTCGCGTTATGACGCAATCGTTAGCCTATTTTTACAAAAACGGCTTCTATGGGGCCACAACGTAAGATACAAAGTAATGGAGCCTTTTATACATTGTCGTGTTTCTTTAGAAATAAATAATGGACAAATGGAGTCTTTGGACACCTCAGATGTAAAGTTATTCGCTGTCAAAGTGACGCAAAAATGAATGGGAATCAATGGATTGCTAACAGCAGGTGATAGCCAGCTACAATGGCGGCTCCCAGAGAGGCTTCAGTTTCCGGTGGATGGATTACCCCCTTGTTTAAAAGCGAGGTGCAAAAGAGGGAAAAACTCCTCCCACCTCCCGGCAGTGATACCGGTATTAGCATGTTGTCACATGTCGATTAACCAGTGGGAACATTTCCTTACCGTCACATCCTTGTTATCACTAATGCTCAACCATCACTTCATTTTCTAATTAACTTCAACGCTGCTTCAGTGTTGTTTTAACACTCTGTAGTGTGCACACATACAGACACTGAGTGTTAATTTAACACTGGGGAATTTGCTGTGTTAGTGATCTGCCTCCGCAGGAGTCATGGACGAGCTCCCCGCATGAAAGCTCTTCAAAAGGTGGATCTTAATTATGCTGCAGTGCACAATATGTCTTATTTTAGATGACATATTCTAAGGAAGCATGGCACACATCCTTTGTGGAAACACAGGGCTAGATTTACTAACGTCTTGCGTCAGCACAAACCCTCTTTTGTTGTTAAAAACTAATGTAAGGATTTACTAAAGACACAAAGACACAAACAAAGACACACACAAACTGTGTGTCTGCAACTTATTCATATGTAGCCTATGAATATCTATATCTGCATGAGTCATTAGCAGCTGATTCTCACAGGATTAGGTCTATCAGTAAAGTTAGATATAGTAAATACAAATTATTATTGGTTAAAACTCATCAGAGAAGCCTAGAAATCTGTTTCTTACAACTATGGCTACACAAATGTTGTGAAGTTAGTCTGAATTGTGAGCAGCGCCTAAAATATTGACTGTTCCAATATAGTGGAAGTGTTGAAGTGTTGATATCTACAATTACACCTCAGACTTAGCAACACACGCTACTCTATTTAAACACTGTAAGGTCAGTCTCCCTATTTGTGTGTGTTGCTGCGTGTGTGAGTGTTTCAAACAAGCCAAATGACGGGTGTTGTCTATGAGTGTCTCATTTCATTATCATCACCATGTTTCAAATGCAAATGTCTTGCAGAATGATTCATTTTGAATGACGAGAGGCCAAAATCAGTTTTAATTTGTGTCAGAACCGTGGCCTTTATCCTCTTCTCTCATTATCTCATCTCCCCGTTCTCTCTCTTGTCCTTCCATCCCCTCCTCTCTAGTGATTTCTTGGCATCTAATACAAGTACAAACTGTTCTCACATGTCCCCACTCACATCCCTCATGACAACCTAAAATAAAACAAGGAGTCACTCTAAACAGAAACTAATTAAAATAATGGCCGTTTCTAAAACCTGAAGCACTGTCCGTATGAATCATGAAAATAACACTATGCAAACGAGACAAAGAGATAATATTCACACAAACGATCTCCCTCACCTTAGTGGACTGATATCTAGTGGTTTGTCCCAAAGGCTGCTGACCTCTGAGCCGTAGGACAGTAGATACAGTTGTTTTTTGAAGCAAAGTTGCTCCTCAATGAGAGTCTTTGATGGTGTAACATGAAGAAAAACCACAGAAATGAGCCGTGTAATTGATTCAATTAGCAAAATAAAGTATGAAGCATATTGGGAGCCTACCAAGAGCTCTCGCTGTAGATCTGCTAGTCTCTCTGTAGAGGCGTTGAAATCAGATGTGTCGATTAGCACTCCGACTCGGGATCCGTTCACCACCCCAAACACCTGACAAACCAAACCAACACTGAATCTGCCTGAACCAGATTCATGCAGTGAAGATATCTCAGAGATACAGTTACCTTTCTGTTTCCTTGACTGAGCCACTTTATTCGGTTGTGGTACATCTCAATGGCACTACAAAAAAAAAAAAACAGATCAAAACATCTGAATTAAACACTAGTGAAGCCATCAACCATCAGATTCATATTAGGCAGGGGATATTTGCAAACAGATAGCAGATAGTAGTTGCTATTTATACTATGTGTACCTCAGTGTATTGTAGTACATTTTAAAACAGTGCAATACTAACAATGTATTATTCATATGATTATATTTATTAAAATCTTAAATGAAAGCTGCCTAAGTCATACAGGTTTAGAAAACTTGAGGGTGAGTGAATAACAGATTTTTTTATTTTTGTGTGAACTATCCCTTTAATGCCTCCCATCACCGATCCAGTTATTAGACAGGTGTCTTTTGTAATTTTTGGTTACAAAAGTGGGCGGAGTTAGTGTAAATAGCCAAATAGTATTTGCACTTGGTATAAATAGACATATTTATACTTATTTATAAATATTTATAAATAGACATATATGTTCATATTAATACTTGGGCTGTCAGGTTAATTTAGTTTATTATATTAAAAAACACACACAATGTGTTATAAGATTAACACATTTAACCATAAAGGCCATTGCACACTGAGTCCGAAATTCACATGCAAAATTTTCGCACGTTAAAAAATAAATACGACCTCACGTTATGTCAATCACGCTTGCACACTGCCTTCGAAACTTTCGCCCGTCATAAAAAAAATCGGACCAGGTTCGATTTTCTGTGTTTTTCGCATCCGTAGCAAGCAGTTTGAATGGTGTTTTGACAGTTCAGAGCCACCGAATCACTAATACGAAAAAACGCACACGAAAATTTCAGACTCAGTGTGCAATGGCCTTAACCCTTGATTTATCAATTTAATTGTAATAAAACTAATAATATATTGACTTCTAAAGTCACTTTATGTCACATTTTGATAGGGCTATATAGCATATAAATGACATGTTCTGTATTCAGAGAATGATAAAGCATCATCACGGCGACTGTAAACAAGTAGTGGAGATTATTCTCACATGTAAAGCTGTTCCTCAAAGTCAGCCAGTGACTCACTGCTAATGTGCATCTGTTTGCTTAGCCCGTCTCCTCTTTCAGAGCTGAGAGAGAGAGAGAGAACAATAATTTTATGGTTTAAAAAAAAAATTAAAAATCACAAAGAACATCTTAGAGTCATATTTCATCTTAAAAAAAATGTTTGGAATAAAGAAAATGCTGCCTATTTTTAGGACACATACAATATTTTTAGATTGTAATTTTTTTGGCTTTCAAGTTTTTACACATGAAAACATTAGAGCATTAATGATATGAAAGCATTAATGACCCACGTATATAAGACTTAAGTACTAAAGTACATATTTATATGTAATTTCATAATGATAAAGTTCAAGATGAGGGAAGAAGACAAAGGCAAGCCAAGCAGATCGAATAGCAGCCTAAACTTTATTAAACAAAACAAAGATTAATCAGTCAACGGAACATGTGCTAGAGCAATTAACAACACCAGACAATGAGCAAACTGAACTGAGTGCAAGATATACAGAGTAAACAAGGATCAGGATCAATTCATAATTTAGGGGGCGGAGCTTGAGATTCTAGAGATCAATTTGATTGGACAGAAAATCTGATGAGAAGCTGAAGTGCAGTGATGTCATCAAAATTGATCAATATTGGAGGAAGTGAGAGACTGTTCGTTTTGAACGCTTATATCTTCTAAATGCGAATGCTGTCATTGTTTTGGAGAACACCAGCTTATAACCATTACAACTTCAACTTTGATTTCATGGGGACTTTAACATCAAACAGCAGTACAGTTCAAATCAAGCATGTGCTTTTAGTATGTTAGTCAACACATCAAAATAAGTCTACACTAAACAAAGCATGACAAAAGATTATTAAAACATGATGATTTAAAATGTACTCTAACGTTTTCTTTTTTTTTTTATTTGACTATTGCAGAGCACTTTTACTTAAAAAGAGTAGACTTTTTATGACTTAAGACACTTAAGTACATTTAATTGCATGAATATTATATTATGTGCAAGTAAAATATACTTTTTTATACTGTTGTTAAATGCACTACAAGTGCACATTAAATTCAACTAAGCGTTTTTGCTTTTCTCGGTTATGCTTTTCTCCACACAATACTACTTTAAACTCTGTCAAATAATGGTATGTTTATTATCTGTATTAGTGATGCGTATCAGATCTGAAAGCACGGTTTATATTTCCATAAGAATAAGCATAATTTATTACTCATGTTTTGAGAACAGCAGGTAATTACAACTCTACCACCTGGTTTCTAAAACACAAACTAATTCACATGCTTCGAAACTGATTTTGTGTGGGGAATTTGTTTTTGATGGCATAACCGGTGCCAAAATTAAAAAAAAAAAATTCTGTGATCTTTTCACAATCGGGCACGTTTACTCTTACAGTCAAACCAGAATGTATTCAGACACCTTCAACATTTTTCACATTATCACAGTTTATTCACTATAGTTTAGAAAATGCTAATAAAATATGCCATGTTATCAAATCAGTGGATATTTCAGTGTTTTTGTCCGTCCTTCTGTTAGACTGTCTCACAGATGAATTATTGAATATCTGTCAGCTGTTAAATTTAACTACACTATTAGATAATACCAGTTTAGATCAAACAATTACCAAGCAATGTAAAAAGGTCGCATTAGCAATTAAAGAAAAACACTTCAGCTAAACAGCTCAAAGTGTCTGAATAATGTTTGGTCCCAATTTTTTATAAATGTTACTAGTAGTCACTGTATGAAGAATATTTGGGTATAATATGTCACAGTTTACTTTATTTTGCTATATTCATTACATTAATGAACTAGTAAAAAAATCAACAATGTTTGAATAATTTTTGGTTTGACTGTATCCTAGCTTTGTTAGTTATAGTGTAGACGAGGTGTGTAAGAGTCAGTAGTAAACTCACACAGGACGAGTGTTGCAGAGAGAGAAGGGGCGAGAGAGAGTCAGTCCACAGTTCTCCAGCCATCGCTCTGAGCTCTCGTACACTTCACTGCGATCCTGCAACAACAGCGTCATCAGTCCATACACCAGTGATGCTTACAGTGTAGCGATTACGGTGATAACCGCATCATGATTATAGGTAATGAAGTCACCAGTTCATCTGAAGTTTGGTTTTGTCTGAAGATGGTGGACTGATCACTCGTCTCCATGTGAGGATCACTGCTCTCTGCCCTAAAGACCATTTAAAGAAGACTCTTTATAATCTGCATATCAAGCACAGATGAACATAGAAACTGGATCTGTTGTGCTTGTTCACCACTCGAGGGGTCCCGGCTTCTTCTGATCCATACGGAGATGAGAGGAACTTCCCGATGCCTCTGTGAAATAATAACAGTGTATAATAATGCCATGAACACTGATTAACTCGAGGACTAATCTGCTTAGTTCACTTGTGTCTAATGTTACAAAATATTTCTATTTCAAATAAATGCAGTTTTTTTTATTACTTTCTAGTCATCAAAGAATCCTGAGAAGAAAAAAAGTAATGTTTTCTTCAGCAGCAAATCATCATATTATAATTATTTCTGAAGGATCATGTGACACTGAAGACTGGAATAATAATGCTGAAAATTCATAGGAAGTAATAAATTACAGTCTAAAATATAGAAAACTGTTATTTTGAATTTTAATGTTCACAATTTGACTGTTGTTTTGATCAAATACATGCAGCCCCAACCCACCAAAAAAAAAACAAAAAAAAACATTAACAAAATCTAACAGACCACAAACGTTTGAACAATATTCTGTTTGTTCTTATATTGTTTGGTACTTTTATGTTTTTGTTTTTTGAAGTGCCTTAAGTACTGGCTGTAAACATTATACAAGGTAAACCTACATTACTATTGTTGTTATTAGTATTAGTAACAGTGTTATCAAAAAAAGGAATATCTCAATCTCATGCATTTTAATAGGCCTAAGTTAGTTTAAAAAATAAAGTTTTTACATTCCTTGTGATTTTACCATTAGCAACGACCTAAGTATGCAGTATTCTGCAGGAAACAGCGATTATCATGGTGAGGTGTTGCGAGGTTATAAATAATGTTTACCTTCACGTGACGGTGTTTGTTCTGAAGCTCGCGCGCGCACAGTATAAGTTATATTAATATGATCCTCGCGCAGAAATAAGTAAACGTCCTTGTGCGGCTCAAACTCACTCGTGACTGAGTGACAGCTGCTGTGTTAGGCGTCTCCATAGCAACACACTGAGCCATTCAGCAACACGAGTGCAGCTCACGAGCTGATGTTGACATATTCGTGATCACTGCTACAGTTTGCTAATAATACAAGCATTACTGTTAATGTTGCTGAGCGGAGTATTGCACTTCAGAGCGCTTCATGTTGATAACAGGCCTACTGTACACGTTATCTGACAAAACACGAGAAGTAGCCTACTCATGTAACGTAGACAAACGGATGACACTTTTCACTGGAGACAGTGACCCAGACTTCAGTTCGCGAAGACGCGAACGAGTCGTTCTTTTTTAGTAAACTGGCTAAACCAGTTCACCAAATTTGAGAGTATGCTTACGTAAAATATCCGGGTTTCACGTCATTATTAGGGGCTTTAATGATATAATTGCGTAGGCTATATGTGACATCAATGTGTAAACACAAAGAAATTGTTAATCGTTTTTTAACCGGTTAATAGAAACGAACTTAGCGGAAAATATTCGGACTTCCCATCACTACGAACCTGCATAAAACGCAACTGCATAAAACCCAACAACCCATGTGTGAATATCTGCTGTCAAACTAATAAATATATGTGTGTATACCATGTGGTATAGAAACAAAACCTGTATGCAGGGCCTAAAACTAACCTTTTGCCACACATGGTAATGGCTAGTGATTTAAGATAATGTACCTGCCATTTATATATATATATATATGTATATATATTAATATATATATATATATATATATATATATATATATATATATATATATATATATATATATATATATATATATATATATATAATTACCATGTACCGTTAACTTATTTTGTTGTTGTAAGAACAGAAGACACCAAAATATTAGCCTAGATACCAGTGAAAATTCACAATTTTTAGGTACAGCAATTGAATAAAGCAATCAAATGTAAAATAACAAAACATAGTCTTCAGAGTATTGGAAGTTATTCAGATTATGAAAGTTATTCTGTCAAGAGAAGCAAGTGAATTTCTCTTTGTCTTTCGTTGTTTGATTAACACTAATGACAAGACTTAACAAGAACCAAGAATGAACAAACTTCATCACTTTCAGGGCAAGACGACATGAAGCTCATTCACGTTTGTTCACATTCATGTTCCAACAACATCACATTCGTAGAATTCATAAAAATACTACTGGCCAACTGGTGAATGACAGCGTTTCATATAAACGCAGATTTTTACTCAAAGTTGGTGCTTGGCAAGTGTTCATTTTAGGCCCTGTCTGTATGCAAGTTTGCTTATTTCTTGATGCTAAACAATAGGGATGTGAATAAAAAAGAATCATGATTAATATCATTCAGTTTTAATTTAACGACACTGAGAATTAGTACAGTTTTTATTAATACTTTGAAGTAGTTTTAATTTTTATATTATTATCCTTTTTCATTTTAAAGTATTAGTAATTTGTCATTTTTATTAGTTTTTTGTTTTGTTTTCGTGTCTATAGTTTTGTTTTCTTTTTGGTTGCTAGGATGCTGTAGGTGGTTGATAAGGTGTTGCTATGAGGTTGCTAGGGTGTTCATATTTAGTTATTAACATCAATTTAAACTAAAGGCCCTAGGATATAACAAAATATAGCATATGAGGGATGACCCATGTGTTGAATTAGACATGTGAGAAAACAGAGCGTTCTTTAACATTGCAATCTCACATTTGAATTTAACAAACCTATTTCAATTTCCCAAACTTGCAAAAGTTCAAAAATGACATCAGCAATCTCATCCATTTGATGGCAGTTCCTAAGAATATGATTTTTCTAATAGGTTTGACTTAAATGTCACATACAGAAAAACCAGGGTCCATGAGCAAAGGGAGTCTGCAGTGAGGAGCTCAAAAAGGGTAGCGGGCTGATGTTTTGAATATTGCAAATTTAATGGCTTGTTGCTAGGCAACCATACAACCCATGCTTGCAAAAATTACTCTAAACGCAATTAGCCACAGACTCTTCATGCATGCAAAGTTTGCTGATTTTTCGCCATAGGGACAGAAAGTAGAGCAATAGTTACAACTGGATTCCCAATAAAGCAAAGCTCAGTTGAATTCAAGCAGTCGACCTTCTTTTATGCCTTTTATTGTATACAGTGAGATACTGAAACAGAGTAGCAGAGAAAACAGTTGTCTTGCCAGTAACATGAATGTGTTAACAGTAACTGTGCACAAGGACTGCTAACATCCTTTGATAGATAATACTGTTACTCATACATTTGTTTCCTTCCCTTTTGAAATCATAAATAGCTTTTCATTACCCTATATGTCATTGATGGTCATTACCCCATACTTTTTTTTTTTTCCATTTTATGATGGGTTTCCAAAAATATCCAGAGCAGAAGCAGTCTTTAGCGCGGAGGTGATGTCGTCCACCGTTGTTCTCGCAAGTTCACATTAATTTAGGTCCCAGTGCGATACGTCTTTTGCCAAAAGCAATTGTACACATCTTGCCTGAATGCAGGTGGGAGTTTATCTTATAAACATTTTGATCAATTCTTAAATCCAAGAGTTTAAGTTCTTCTTACCCCATATATTTACCAGAATCGTCTAAAATTGGAATAAATATATCTCATCTGTTTACCATCCCTATATGTTTCCAAGGAAAGTGCAGTCTTCCGAAGCATTAATGAAATTAATTTAGTAAAGAATGTAAAGGCGACTGTGAGCATATGACCTTCCAATAAATGGATTGAACAGAAAAGCACATTCAAATAAAACCAAAACGCACACTAATTCATAAAAAACAACAACTTGTGGGGAAAATGTAACCTTCATATCACACATCCATCATAAATAAAACACAGAGCTGATTTCGTTCCACTGTAAAGACGCTCTTACACGGTACATTTGCTTTCCAAAAACAGGGAGCGCTTCAAAAACAGAACAAAAAACAGGGTTGATGTAACAAGCAAACATTCTTAAGCTCCTTTTATTCAGTGTCAGATAAATAAATCGCAGCATTTTAATGAAACGTCCGTGACCAAGGCAGAACATAACTTTTTGTCATGGTGAGGGGAAAATAAAATCGTAAAATAATGAGGTAAGGAGTTCGTTTTTGTAGTGCTTTACCTACTGAAATGGCTATACCGCACAGTGCTCCTCTGAAACTGAACTCATGCCCTTAGCATTCATACAACAAAAACAGGTTTATGGCACATTAGCAAATCAAACCAATCGAGTAAAGGGCTCTGCAAATCCACAGATCAAAACAAATAAGAGATGAACAGGTATAAAGTCAAAGCACAAACACAATCCGCCTGTGACTCGACAGAACTCGCCCCGTAATCGAGCGAGGACAGGCGGGAGTTTCTTTTGGTATGATATCAGATTCAGAGGAATATCCGAGCGTGGTTTAACAGCGAGGCGCAGCCTTGCAGGGTCCTGACCGGCAGTCCTGGAGCGCTTGCCTCGTGTAGTGCCAGAGCAAAAATGTTCTTAATACTGTTCCCTTTTACCGTTGTCCCTCTTTTGTAACAGTGCAGTGTCCTGGCGAGCTCTTGGGCCGCTAGAGAGAATATGGGGAGTCCCATTGTGACCGCTCCCGGCCCAATGTGTCTGTGCCCGCATTCTCCACCATTGTATATCATTTTCCGCACAAAGGCAGAGGGCATACGTGTGCGTGAAGCTCTACGAAACTTAA
This sequence comes from Chrosomus eos, assembly GCA_036326025.1. Taxonomy (NCBI): domain Eukaryota; kingdom Metazoa; phylum Chordata; class Actinopteri; order Cypriniformes; family Leuciscidae; genus Chrosomus; species Chrosomus eos. Next base: position 7,193,449 of record CM070821.1, read on the forward strand.
ACGAACCAAAGATAACGGAACTATATTCCAAAGTAAAGTAGTACTGGAAGCAGCCGCTGTGGATGCACTCAGTCCTTTCCAGGTGGGCCTGTGTACTTCAACACCCCAATCCTTTGGGTTAAAACTCAAAGGTGCAACATAAAGACAGCACAGGTTTAACTAAGCACAGGTTGGGGCGAAGGGGAGCATGTGGTCGGACGCACTCGTATGTAGCGTGTGCAGTAATCGTCTTATTAGTTTAGCAGTTTAATGAGTTATTATATCACATAACACCATCCCCTGTCGTCGCCCCTTCTCGATGAGTGCCGTTTCTTCCCGTTTCACATTGAACACCCCAGCTGTCCCAGCTGGGACCGTCCCCTCAGCCAGGAAGACAGACTTTTCCCGCAAACAGGAGCCCCACTATTGTGAAGAAGATGGAGAGAACGAACAGTACGTAAGAGGAGCCCACCACTGTGTTGTTGGGTAATTTGTACGGTTGTCCTCCTACTTCATTGATGTAGAATCCTATTGGGAATATGAGGGCGGCCATACAAAACAAGATCACTGTAAAAGAGAAAAAAAGCAAGCGTTATTATCAGGACAAAAACAGTGGCTGAAAAAGACATTTTTTCCATAGAATAAGGGAATTATACATTTAGGAAAAAGTGTTTACATCATTATTTTTGACCAGTAATTCACCAAAGCAGTGCCATATGGCTAATTCACAATGTATTCACAACTATTTTATTCCCGGTATAAAATTAGGGAAGTCGGTGAAGGTTTTTTTTTTTTTTACCTCTACCCTATTTTAGTTGAAAGGCAACTGCTATTGTTTTAAGGCAGAAAAAGCATGTTTCCACAGTTAAAAGTGTAAGCTATGTTATTCTATTTTTGTTAATTAACTATATTCTAAAATGTAATTAATGAACCCTCTTGGATCAATATGGAAAACTATCAATATGATCATTTTTTTATTTTGCATATCGTCCAGCCATTTGATAAAACCTGCCTAAACTCTTAACCGTATGGATGCTCGACCCCGAATTATAATTGCAAAAAACATGTTGACAACAGCAAAGCCCTGGAATGTCTATTCCCAATCATTAACCCTTCAAAAACTCTGGCCCGTCACGTTTAAAACCGACCTCCCCCTGACCAGAGTGATAACCCTCAGCATGGGTTCACGTTAGCCTGACAGAAAGGCTTTTAGCAAGATAAAAACAGACACTGCTAATAGATGCCTGAGTGCAGTCTCGGCTCAATCTTGGTGCTCATATAAGCAAGATAATAGCATCTTTCAGCAGAATGCAGCGCTGCAATTAAACACGACGACACTGAGAGAAGAAGTGCACTGATCTGACTGAGGCTGTGCGTGTCAGCATTAAGCTTCTGCCTTTCAACGTTTATGGCATAAACCACTTTAGTCGGTCTCGGCTCTTAGACGCACACAAAGGAGTGGGTTAAGGAGATGAATGGTAACTAGGCTGTGGAGAAAAGGTCATGCCCTCAGCAAAGAGTAAAAAAAAAAAAAAAGCACTTCCTGCCGTGGTAAATACACACCATTTACCATTCATGAAAAATGACAATTAAATGAAAGACTACCGTTCTGTTCATGCCGTTAAAAAAACAGAATAACATGTTCCATGAAAAGAGGCGAGGTGCTTTTTTGAGCACAATGAAGAAAAAACTCATTGAATGGATAGGTGGAAATAGAAAAAGGCTTTGGCCCTGACACATTTATGTTGCTAGCAGATCTATCTAAGAGTCTATATCTGTTGGATGGATCGAAGGATTCAGAAATGCATTTGGATTAGCTCAAATCTGGCACTTAATGAACAAAGCATAATGATTCATCATTTATATTCTAAGGGTACGTTTACATGACAACGATATGCTTAAAACAGAAAAGTTTTTCCTCTGAGTTTTCCACATACAGACACCAGTCAAAATGATCCCCATTCACACGGATCCACGAAAACGACTAAAAACGCTGTATTCTGCTCCCAGACCAGTAGATGGCGATGAAACACGATAGACTGAACACGTAATACACATGTGCACGACGTCATCGTCTTCAGAGATTTGCGTTTTTGTTGTTTACACGGAGAACGTTTTCAAAAACTTGCACTTTGAAACCCGTTTTCCAAACTTTGCGTTTTCAGGCACCCAAAAGCGCCGCTGTCGTGTAAACAAACGGCCAAAACGCATACACAGTTTTACATTTTAAGTTGAAAACAGTGTCGTACAAGTGTTTGGTTTGAGCTATACTCTATATAATTAACTCATACATGAACAAAAAAAGAAACTGATTTCTGGAAGTGATGCGCACAAGTTTTGTCACTACCAATAGCTGAACATTATTTTGGTTCATTAGTTAACATTAATGTATTAACTAACATGAAATAACAATGAGCAATACATTTGTTACAGAATTTAATAATCTTTGTTAATGTTAGTTAAAGCTACACTGTGATTTTTACCCCCATCTAGCGGTGAAAAGGTATATGACCATCCAGTGAATATTAGTTTCTGTTCCTCTCAATTCCGATTTCGTTGTAACTCCTACGGTGGCCAATGTAGTCCAAGATTAACATGGCTTCCAGTTCAACCTCGTCCACATTCGACACGTGCCATCAAGTGTTAAAACGCGAAAGGCGAAGCTTGAATTAACGGCCTATGTCCCTCTTTGGCTAATGTATTTTCAAGATGGAGAGGCAACATGGCGACCGACATTAGAACCCCTTACCCGTATGTATTTTCAATGGCATATTATACACTCACGAGAATACTTTATTACTTGAACGAAGTAAATATACATTAATGAGCACATATATTTTTGAAAGAACTAAGTGTTTTTAGCTAAGAATAAACTAAAAAAGTTACACAGTGTAGCTTTAATAAATAAAATCAAATTAAAATACAGCTGTTTATGTTAGTTCACAGTGCATTACCTAATGCTAAAAATATAACCTTTGATTTTAATAATGTATTAGTAAACGATGAAATTAATATTAACTAAGATTAATAAATGCTGTAAAAGTATTGTTTATTCTTAGTTCTTGCTAACTAAGGTAGTTAATGAACCTTATTTTTTTTTTACATTACAGCCAATAACTGATTTAAATAATATACTATTCATATCTAACTTTGCCTGTAATATATCATATTGACTCATACACAAAATCCTCTTATTCTAACAGTACGCCAGTCTTGAAACTCCACATGAACCAATGTTTAATCAACAAACTCAAAGCATGGTATTTTTTCATGTAATGAAGTTATGAAGGCTCTCTCTGTTTTACTTTCTTTTTATTTAATGTTGTCCAGCAGTGCATTCTGGTCAAGCCAGACGCTAATGTTTACGTCTGCCGTATGCTGACAGCAGACGCTGGGCCGCGAGCGTAACCCGCTGGAGCTGGGCGTGGTGCGCGGGACACAGGGGGCTTGTGTTCGTCACACAAAGATGCTCTTTCAGGTTTGGGTGGCTTGAGGCCAGTGGCAGCTTTAGCCCAGACACCTGTGTTAACCCCACCTGGAGACCAAACACTCATGCAATGAGCTTTAAATGGATTATACGCAGGCCTCCCAACACTACAACGTGAACGTACATCAGATCTAAAACAAGCTTTTACAATATTTGCAGGCTATTTTTGCCATTCAGATTCGCAAGCGCCACTTACACTATAAATGTCTTGATATATTGGATACAGTATTCTAAGGCCACCCCCAAAAAAATATTTTTCCAATGAACTAGTAGTCATTTATTTAAGCCATTAGTCGACTAATCAAATTTTTTATTAATTGAATTACTTAGTGTGAATACTAAACTAGAGCCTGGCCGATATGGATTTTTGGGGGCCAATGCCGATATTACGGATAAAAAAAGTACGATATTGATATATCGGCCGATATTATTTATGTGTAGGCTATATTATAATACAGTAGCAATATTATTTATGTGTATAATACAGTACCAGTCAAACGTTTGGACACTTTACCATTTGTGTGTACAAATTTCAGACTGGTACTGTACGTAGAATAGTATAAATTAACAGAATATATATAAAAAAAAATTTGCAATGATCACTCAAATGTGGTGATCAAACATTTGTGTGACAAAGACTAGTGTGACAACTAGTTTGCATTGCATGTTCTATTCTATATTATAAATACTGTTGCATAATCTTCACTAATGACTTTGTCTTATAAGTTAGCCACGTTAGGCTATATAAAAATAATAAATATATCAAAAGTGTCACTGGCAAAACCTTGTTATCTTCTATTATTAGTCTTAATTCCTCTAGTCTCGACCAGTGGATGAAGAACTCAGATCTTTTTACTAAAGTAAAAGTAATAATACTATAATGAAAACATGTTTAATTATGTACAGTACTTTTATACTATTTTAAATAAGTAGCCAGCAAATGTACTAAACTTGAAACTAGGCTACTTTTTATGGAAAATTACCAAATATAAAATGTTATAGTTATATCAAGTATTGGAATATTGCTTGTAGGGCTGTGAAACAATTAAATCGCATCTAAAATAAAAGTTTGTGTTCACATAATATATTTGCATTATATATATATATAATTGAATTAATTTCAAACAAAACATGGCCGGGAATATGTGCTGCTCAATATCACTCCACATCCTGTTTGTCTTTAAAAACCCCTTTAAAATATCAAGTCAAGTTCCTTCTTTCAGGAAGTGACATTATCTTTTGGTGGGAACTGTTGATTTTTTAGGTTTTGTGGAATTAGTTGGTTTGTCTCACTTTAAAATCGATAAAATTACAGAAATATCAGCATTTTAAACATTTATGTTTTTCTACATTGATGAAAAAAAAAAAAAAAAAAACCTGTGAAAAGAAGACCTATCAGGAGAGTTTTTAACCATGAGCACCAGCCAGTCTTCAAACGTGACCCGATGGAGGAGGTTATGATCCCAGCCTGGGAGCTGTTCTAGTTAAGGAGCTGTTGCTCTTTTAAACGCCATAACTACCGCCCACACACACAGAGCGATAGAAAAAGACAAGTGACTCACCGAGGTTCAGAGACGGTAAGCGGAGCCTGGACAATTGGGACTATTTCTTTCCTGTTACCACGGCAACCATGCCATTACGCATGCGAATCTCAGCGCAAACGACTTTCAACAGCATCTCTCTGCCAAAGACCAGTTCATAATCACACTGTACTTGGCTATTGTGACACGCTGGAGAGCCGATTATACATTTTGGGCTTTTGATTGCACAACAGAGGGGACAGAGATAATCAGGAGCTAATCTGAAGTTTTGCGGCCAATTAAAAATAGCTTAATACACTCACAATAACTCAAACCACCCGGGCTTGTTCAGGAGAGGTATGCGGTTACTTAATACCTCCGTTTTCTTAATTTGGCGGGGCAATTAAATGGTGATCAAAATTTTATAGACTTGGACTGAAGGAGTAACCGGAGTCATATCTCGAATATCACACACTCGGGGTGGCAACTTCTGAACAACAGCGGGCTTTAGTCCCGCACACTTTTTATAGTGGCATTGCATTGGTTTCAGTAATATTTTTTCCTTTCATTTTCCCCATAGACCTTTAGTAGTGTTATAAGCCATGAAACAAGCCAACCAGCTACAAGGCGAACCACAACATTACCAACTTTTGAATTAAAAGATGGTGAAAAAAAACACCTATTCATTTAAAGGTGTTTTATCACATCTATAGAAACAATATATTTAAAGTTTATTGCAAAATATATACATATATGAAAGTGTTTTGACCGCATCGCTAGACAGACTTGGTTACGTAATTTGCAGTGCATCATGGGAGTGGCCGGAGCTAAACAGCTCTTTTGGTGCAACTTGCTCGCTGTGACTGATTGGTGGCATGAATGTTCTGAACAGTATCATGGGTAATTTATTTATTTTATTGTAATTTATGTTTTTTTCACCAGCGATTTAAGCTGTATTCATGTTTACAGTAACTCTTCAAACATTTGCACATCAAAATAAATCTAAAATTGCAGTGTCAATATACACTTATGCTTTCTGTCAGCAAATGACAGCAGCTTTTCATTCATGAGTTTTTCTAAATAAAAATCTCTACATTTATACTTTTTTTTTTGTCTATTTAAATTCTATTTGCAAAATCCCTACACAATAATGGTCAAGTAATTCATTGAAAGCCCTTTGTTTTCAGAAAAAAATAGATCTAGCACTTGAAAACAGCACGTTGTTGTAGGTCGTTATTCGGTTATAGGTCTTTTTTTGACTGTACAATTTTATTTTATCTTCAGGTTCTAAAGGGTTAAACAATTATTCTAAAAATAAGTTGAAATAATGTGAACGGATGGCATATATACCATTGATTATTAACCTCAAAACTCATAGTAGGTCTGTCTCTAAAGTTTAATAAAAAACAATTTCTCTAAGGAGAACATTAATGTAGTTTTTACTTCTGGTACCCGAATGTTACACTCTATAAGCAACCGCCTAGATACGCCCTAGCAACCACAGAGGTTTTCCTGCATAGAGAATTGCGGGGCGGCCGCCTCCGTCAAATAGTATAGTATAGTTTTGCGATAGTGCCGCGCGGATCATAATCCGCAGGTCGGGCGGGCCAAGTAATAAAAACATAATCGAAATAATCGAGGGTGGATGACAGATAAATCATTATAAATGAGTTGAGTTTAATAAAGACACGGAACGCTCATCACGGTAAAACGCAATGAACGTGCGTCACTCTTTTACTTTTGTTTTCAACAACGTAATTTTCTTCAGCGAAAACAAATCAAGGAAAACGTATCAGGGCTCGACATTAACACTTGTCCGGGACACGTTTGTTTTTTTGAAGGGACAAGTGAAAGAGGATTGTACTTGCCCAACTGGAGAACCAGAACCAGGAACCAGGCTAGCGATTGATAGCCTATAGTTGATGATAATACTGACGTTGCGCTGTTGAGGCTTGCGCATATATTTATAACAAACTACTAAACAGTTAAGAAACCCCACACGACCAGAGTGCTGTTTTCCTCAATACCTTCACGATTGAAACCGAGACACTGATTTCATAACAGTTCAATAAACAAATAGTTAAAATTAAGTCACTTACATTTTAGACACAATGACTGTTTTTGTTCCGTTTCAGCAACGAAAATAGTTCCAAACAAAGATCACAGCATAACCATATAGCGCATCTCACAGAAACACTCAGACAGAGCAAATTTCTACAAACCCTGCCAACACCCTAGTGACCACATGTCCTAAAAACCCCTCCGAACACCTTAGCAACAGCAATACGGCTTGTGCTGAAGCCAAGTCCACCTTATATTAAGGTGATGACTCTGCAGCGCTGTTAACTATAGCCATTTCCCATTTTACCCTTGAATGCCTCGTATCCTGAGAGGAAGTTTAAATTGGAGGGTTTCTTTATAGGATACACACGGGATCTGTAAACCAGCTTGAAGAACAGAGAAGAAAGTTAATAGTGTCTCCAGTGAGCGAACACAACAGATGCTACACACATGCTGGACAGACACACAACACCTCAGCCAAACCACAGAGATCATCTATCTCACTGGCGGCCGGCTTGTGTGCACGACTGTAAATTGGTCGCTGTTATTCGTGTTTACCCACAGCTGGGAACCGACACCTCATTTGATAGGGTAACAAACTAATATTTTGTCAAGTGCATGTGTCTGTGAAATAATCTCTACTTCTTTTGCAATGGAAAGTCTACACACATTTCCAGCTTTTGTTTCAATCTTTCCATTAGAACCATTTGCAGAGACTCGTGTCGTTATTTTAATTAAGTTTATTCCAAGTCTTTGCACACGTTTAGTTGTGCAGACTCAGTGTAAACAGCATGCGTAGTTGGAAAAAATTGAGCAGCCAGACATTTCGATATTGAAAAGGATAGTTGAAAACAATTTTTTGCAATTCTGATTCATATCACTGGTAGGGCTGATGATATACCTAAAATTTGATGTCCAATGTTGACGATAATCGATATACAGTAATGGCCAAAAGTGATCTCCATAGGGAATATCTGTTTTATTATTGACCCCCTACAAGTTCAATTAAAGTACAAAAATATCAGGATTTTCCGAACTTTAAATCAAATTTATAGGGTCATATATATAATATATATATATATATATATATATATATATATATATATATATATATATATATATATATAATATATATATATATATAATATATATATTTTAAATACGAGGGAATACAAAACCCTACATTTGTTTAAAGTATTTATCTAACAAAATAATTTGGCAAAATAGGCAAATTACAGCTGCGGGTTTTATTTCACCATGCAAAAATAAATATATCAAAAAGCTCACAGAAAAAAAAAGCATTGATTCACTACAATATAATCAGTTATTAATATTTTGTTGGTTTTCTCATTTTTGCATGCGATCATAATTTCTTTTTATGACAGCCTCCCCAAAATATATATCTGCACAATTTGGCATGTTTCACTGTGTCAAAAATAAAACAATTGAATTGAATTTTTTTTTTATTTTTTTTATTTTTATTTAACCAGTAAGTTAAATCTTCTACCAGAGAGTCCTGCAATCAAAAAAAAAAATAAACAAAAAAAAAAAAGCATGCTTACAAAATCTTTAACAAATTGGTAATAATATTTGAATGAAGGGTAAAGATACATTTTGGCTATTACTGTAGATTTTTGCATTTTTGCATTTGCTCTAGAATAATTTAAAAAAAAGTGACTTTCTTTGACCCATAGAAATTTTACTGCTTTCTTTTACCACTTTTATTAAATCAACATGGAAATGTAACAGTATGAAAAAATATATATTGTGAAATAGGTACAAAAGGAGCACTGTGATCAACATACTACATTTTACACTTGTGCAACTGGGGTAAATTATGCAAGAGTTTCACAAGTTTTTAGATAAGAAACAAGTCTATCAACGGTTTCTGGTTTAAGAGATGCTCTGTGGAGTGACACCATGTTCCCACGGTCACTAAAAACTCTTTCACACCGGGAACTAGCTACTGGAACCATAGACTGTAACAACAAAAAAAAAAAGCGGCAATCCACCTGTCACTCAAGTGGCCACACTCTTAAATTATAAAGAACTTTAAGGCTTAAAGCAACACTATGTAACATTGTTTACCTTAAAATCATGTTTCCAAAATCTTATCAGTGGTTCATCAAGTCGTAACAGGGTGAAAGGCACTTCTGCCATAGCCTGACAGGGTCTGTATCGCTTTTACTGGCACTATGTAACTTCGGGGTTCGGGTAGGAACCCGTGCACAAAAAGAACTACAAAATTCAACTGCTTCATGTCAACCGCTGCAATAGTCAATATTTCGTTTTTCTTCGTTTCTGATGTCGCAATACATCATCCTTTCATGAAATCATGTAACATACTCTAACTTGTCTGTGGACATCGTTCATTCTAAAGCCGGTGCTGGGTAAACAGCGAGCGTGCGTGCGACGGTAGGCTAGATTATTTACAACAGCGGCAATGGACAATTTCGTTTCCAACCAGTAGGGCGACCAAAGAGGAAAAGTTACTTGGTGTTACTTTAATATAATTTAAACAGATAAGTTATACTTTTTCAGGGTTCTCAAGTCTCACGCATTGGCCGTGAGACACACGCAATTCAACCAGTTCACACGCTCACACGCCACAACCGTGTATTTCTCACGCTGAAAAGGCAATGCCAACCAAGTTGTCCTGCAAGCTTTATATATAACGTTGTATACGAGGTGCAGGCACAAAAGTGAAGTTTCCTGCCGCCAGCGCGTCCGTATCTCGGCCAGATTGCGTTCGTTACTGGGCAACATAGATGCGCGAACACACGGAAGTTGACGGAACATGCTCGGCCACCGCGACATGGCGCGAACACACGCACACACATTCGCGGCCGGCCACATTACGTTCGTTACAAGGTAACCCAACAATATCGCGCGAACACACGTCGTGATCATAGGTCGTGATGGAGAAGGTAAGTTGGAAAAAGCTCGTCTAACATTTTTAGGCTAGAACATTTAATATATAGCCCATCGTAAACATTATTATTGATGCAATCAAAAACTCTACAACTACTTTGCAACCAGGCCAGAAGCTTTGGCTAAGGGTCGGGAAATGGCTATGGGAAGGAATGAAGATGTATTTTTATTTTAAATGATATATTATACTGTATTAATAGTGTTTCTAGTTACATTAAGGCTACATTAAAGCAGAGTGCTTTGGGTAATATTTTATATCATGTCCAAACATACATTAATCATTGCCATTGCATTTGTATTTTTCAAAGATGTTAGGGAAAAATGCAAAAATTTTGTTTTTCCAAACTGTTTGGAGCAATTTGTTTTATTTTTGTAATTTTGAAATATAACATTAAAGAGTATATTTAATGTGATGAATTGCTCTGTCATTTATCAGATTTACCAATTGTTATAATTTCAATTTGTGCTGGTTAATGGCGTGGCTCCACTGGGGCTCCTCCCCTAACCGCATGTGATCTCACTCCAAGGTTTTGATAAAACTTGAGAACCCTGCTTTTTTTTTTAAATTCACCCCCCGTACAGTTTTCATGAAGGCCAATATTAGCTTTATAGACCAAAACCACTTTTTGCACCAGGCTGTAAACACATTTTTCTCAGCTGAAAAGTTTGGCATTTTATCATGGGGATATTTAGGATTGACTCTCTTTTGCATCCAGTCTCTAGTGGCCAGTCGATGAATTGCAGTTTAAGTCACTTCCGTGTTGGGTTCACGAGAGAGACTGGAAGGTTGCCGCTTGGCTGGAACACATATACGCACGTCTTAGCTAGTTTTGCAGGAGGATGTTTGGCTCATTAATCTTAATTTTCAACAATACTCTGTAATTTTACATTGATTATTCAATTATCGCGATAATATTGCTAATATCCGATATATATCGCCCAGCTCTAATCACTGACAGGGTCAGAAACAGGCAAGAGGAAAACACACTCGGACATGAGACGTGTCACTCACTTCCTGTGAAGGCGATCCACCTGGCGTATTTGGTGGCTTCCCGACGCCAGTGCGAGGCCACGAGCAGGCCACAGGTGACGGTGAGGGAGATGATGCCCATGATGATGAAGAAGAGCGTGGTGACCCACTCCGGGGGCAGTCGAGGGGGATGCAGGTTCGGTCCCGGCCGTGGATCGTCTGACACTGACGCACCAGCCCCACTGTAAGAGCTCCTGCAATCACACACACACACAACGTCAATCACCAGGGAGGCACATTCAACCACGAAAATCACTCTTTATCAGGGTGTTTAGTAGTGCTGGGCGGTATACCGGTTCATTCCGAATACCGGTATTTCTTTTTGTTATGATGAATTTTTAATATACCGTTTTAATAAACAACGTTGGGAACGCGGTTGCACTCTGTGGTGATGCACAGCTGGATGTGTTACTAAACGTGACTGTGAAGATGGTTAGGTTAAACTATAATTGATAGCTGTCAAATTATATTCCAGTGTTTCCCATACATTGGTTCACAATATCAACACAGCCTTTTGGGAAATCGATTTGTGGTTGGCATTGATATCATTGAGTAAACACGAGCACTGCACGTTTCAAAGTCAAAACGCGGCGCGGGTGTTTTTATATGAATGTATCTGAAGTGAACTGACAGTCTTTAGAAAAGTTTAGATGTTATTTTCATTGAATCTTTCCTGATAAAGCAGCGTTTATGAGCGCTGCGCTGCTTTGTGTACAGCTGTTACCGGGGAAACTGCTTTGTGTACAGCCGTTACCGGGGAAACTGCTTTTTCTGCCGCTCCTAAAGCGCCTCTTTGTAAACAGCCTTAATGCAAACCTGTATTAATACTAGAGTGGATTTTTTTACAATATTCATGCCTGACAGTAAAATAGGGCACTCTAAGTCAATCTACTGCAGACAGTATTTCCTCTCTCAATCAGTAGAAGATGTGCTTAACACCCAGTCATGCTTGAAAAAAACATACAGTCATATACCGTGAAACGGTATAATTTTGAAAAATACTGCGATATGGATTTTTGATCATACCGCCCAGCACTAGTGTTTAGCTAGGGACTAAACTGTAACACGGCACACAAGAGAAAAACAACAACAACAACATCATATCCGTCGAGTACAAAGTTCAGAGCTTGTTTTGTGCAGAAAAACACACTGCACCTGTCAAGACGACGCACATCCCTGAGGCTGTGCTCGAGCACACGACACTTTCAAGGCTGACATTTACATGGACTTATAATAAATTTCACTGCCTGAACAGCTGAAAAATGCTGAATGTTGTGCAACAAGTGCACATTGTTGTCTGGGCTAGTACTGAAATAAGCAGAACAACGATACTATATGTCTGTACCGTTCAAATTTTCGAAGGGTTGGTATACTACGCAACCCTACATTACACTCAAGGTCTGTCTTCACAGCCGGCTAGATCCTTACGCCAGCTTTACAGCCAGATCACACGCACACACAGAGAGATTAACCTGAGAGAGAGTGTGTTAACCTGTGGCGCTCAGTCACCCAATCCAGTTAAGACCATACACCAGGTTTAATGTGTTAGGACCCGAAATCACACCATAAAAATAAACATTATCCAAAGGATTTTCACCATGGACTGTTTTTTAGGGATGCACTGAAATTGCGGCTGAAAATGGCATTTTCGGGTTTTTTGGCCGACAGAAAAAAAAAAGACAGAATATAAACCGAAAATACGCCTATATTGATATTCAATATTTTAATATAATCAATTTTCTGTCCAATTTTTTTTAATTACTTAAAATAAAAGTGTGATTATTTTATTGCCTTGTATTTTAAAAATTCAGATTCACTAAATTATTGTATTTAATTTAAAACAAAAAGAGTCTTTGAATAAGACAATTATACAAAATATAATATTTTAAAACAAGAAATGATTAATACTTTTTTTGTGTCATTTTTAGTTCCGGCCCAGAATTTTAATTTCGGTGCATCCCTACCATTTTTATTGTCTATCTTTGTTTTCATGCCTTCCTATAATTATGTACCTTTTTTATATAGCCAATATTAACATCTCAATGATTGTTGGGGCAATTCATTGCCAAAGACCAAATCAACCATGGAGAATCCCAGCTGAAGTCACACTGACCCAACACAAACAACTGTTGTTGGGTTTTGGTGAATCAGCGTGTTAACTAGTGTTAACCCAGTTTTCACAGACTGAATATTCAATGGACTCTTTTCACATCTCCGGGTTTCTCAGAAGTCGTCAGTCGATGGGTAACTTCTAAAGTGGTGAATGAGAGGCTGCAGCAATATGATCCTCGCGTTCCCATTTGCTCCAATAGCAAAAGAATTAAATCCCTGATACCGTTCCCATGACTTTCTAAAAGAAGAAAAACAATCGAAAGAAGGATCGATTACGGAGTCAGAAGAAGAGAGAGAAGGGAAAGTTTTAGTCTGTGAAAGGGGTCGAGTCTGACGTTACTGTCAACAGTGGGTTTTAATTAATTCACTATTACACATTAGGGGCTCTATTTTAACGATCTGAAACGCAAGTATCAAGCGCGAAGCGCAAGTAACTTTGTGGCGGGTCTTGGGCGCTGTTGCTATTTTACGGCGGGATAAACGCCTCTTGCGCCCGACGCAAGTTTAAAAGGGGTTGGTCTGAAGTAGCTCGAGGAGATCGATGTTCTCGTCAGGGCCATAAAGTAGGGGTGTAACGAGATCTCGTGCCACGAGATCTCGCGAGACTAAAACATGACGAGATTTCTCGTCGAGTAAAAAGCTGTCTCGCGATCGCGATATCGCCATGACTGAGCGTGAGGGTGAGATTATCATAGAATATTCCACTGCTACACTCACATTCTCCTAAACTGTCGTTTTGCGGTTTTTATTTTAAAAAATCATTTTAAAATAATGTAAAAGTCTGCTCTGCTCATCCAGCTCGAGTTGCCGTTGCAATCAGTGCAGCACGAATTCACTGATCGCGTGAGGCACTTGTAGAATGCACGCTCAGCACCGCTGCTATACACAGAGTATGCGCGATCACGATAGTGAAAGTAAAACACAAGCTCTCTGATGTGGATTGCGCACAAATTAGGCCGCATACATACAATAGTCCGTCTCCCGATACCCATCTCTGGACTGTTTATTTGCGGCTATGGTGTCAGTTTGCACTTCGAATATTGAGAGAGTACTGTAATGTCTTAAAGACAACAGACAAGAGGCTCCGTTTCTGAACTAATAATCGGAACGCAAGAACAACTGTGGAGACAAACAAACAGCCTCGGTTTCTCTCTCTACCGGCCTTTCCCGAACTCACGGCGTTAACCCTATAACTGCCGGTGCAAAATAAAACAGCAATTTCAAAACAATTATAAAGAGTCTGTGTGCTAACTTTGATTATGGTTGCACTTGCACTTATTGTTTGCACTTAATAAGACTTCTAGAGTTCAGTTAGGATGTCACACACAGCCTCAATCAGAAGTTCTGAAAGCTATTAAATGTACAGTAAGGTCTGAAGAGACTAATGTGAAATCATGCAGGAGAAAAGCCAGTCAATAAAAACCTTTTACAGTGCTTGTATATTGTTTTCTTTCAATGCATTTGATAATTCATACTCATAATGCATGTCATTTCAGGTCTACTTTATAAGATTATTAGTTAAACATTGCAAAATGCACCTGCATACTATTTTTCCAGTCATGAATTTTTTCATTGAGGATTTCTGAAAAATTGTGCAAAAATCTCGTCTCGTCTCGTTCTCGTGAACCCAATCTCGTGTCTCGTCTCGTTTCTAAAATAAGCGTCTCGTTACACCCCTACCATAAAGATATAAAGATATGACATCGGGGATGGGACAAACCCACCCAAATCAATAGAAAAAATATGAGAAAGCTCAACTTAACTGGTAAGTTAAAGAGTAAGGTTTTTAATATTATGGTAAAGGTGATTTCACAGTGTTCATATTTTTTTTTTTTTCCTGGTTCTTGATGGAGAAACTAATTTGTCAGATGTCCTTATATACATATGTGTCTTGCCACTATTGGGCAAACAGGTCTGATCCGTCATTACTACAATTTGCCTGAAAAAAATGGGTAAATGTGTAAGATAGATTTAGGCCTACATTTTTTCACATCTTCATGGACACCACAATGATTTCCCTTGTGTGGTAATATTTGTCCTTGTTATAATGTATGATTTGCACAAATAAAAACTGCTGCATCTGTGTTGATGAGAGAATCAAAGTGTGTGCGCGTTGTGCACCCGCTACATTATGGCCAAGCATGCGCACTTAAAATAGCATTATGAACAACGCGCAACTGACTTTAGACCAGGTTTTTTTCTGGTCAGTGGCGGAATTGTTTTCTGGAACTGCAAAATAGCACTAGGGAATGTTTGCGCCGAAACACGCCTCCTTTTTGCGCCGAACCGCCCAGGGAGCGCAAGTTCATTTCCTAGTTTACCGACGCGCGTCTGTGGAGGGAAAAGCCCGCTTTGTGCGGGTGCAAAATAGGAATGATACATGCGTCAGTGTACAAAGTCAATTGCGCCGGGTGCAAAATAGAGCCCATGGTGTCAGAAGTATAAAGACAAGAGAAGAGCAATATGTCGAAATTTAATCCACCAGAAAGTTTTAACTTTGATCGTCCAACGGAGTGGCCAACGTGGCGGCAGAGAGGTTACTAGTTTTAAACTTGAACTGTTTGAAGCAATCAGTTTCCCAAATGATACGAGTAGAAACTGGAGCAGAAATAATTGTGAATTGTTTATTTTTTATTTTATTCATTTATTTGACAGGGACAGTGTACATTAATTGACATTACTGTAAATGCACCGGAATGAGCCAAAAGGCTATTTTTCATCTGTTGTCCCTGGACAGATAAAATTGTCTATCTAAAAAAACAACAACAATAAAATGACAATAAAAGATTACAATGAACAATACAAATATAAAAAGCAATAAAACAGATATAATTCTTCAATCTTGATAAATACAGTGTGCACGTTCTCTATAATAGACATTGTTAAAATTGATACTAATTTGTGTGGCAGCACAGTTGGGTTGAGGGAAGACACCTATTCTTATTAATGCTGACATGTCTGATGTGTTATGAACCAGATTTTTAGGTGTTTTGATGACATTTTCCCAACCTAAAAGCATATGCTTCTGTAAAATGGCACAATGGTGATATCTTAATGTTTTTTTTATCCAGAATTGTACTTGTCTGTTTGTAAAGATTTTAGTGTTGTTTTATTTGCCTGTGACCAGGTTGTAAGACAGTAAGTAATGTGAGTCAGAACCATACTGTACATGAACATTTTAGCTGCCTGAAGTGACAAGTGTGATCTTATGAACCGGAAATTTGCAATATTAAATTTGACTCGATTGCAGACCTTTTTTTAATCTGTGATTTAAAAGTTAATTTAGAGTCTATTAAGATGCCTAGGTATTTGAATTCTGACACAGCTTTTATCTTTCCCCTGTCACATAAATATCTGCCTGATTATTTGCAATTTTTGATTTAGAAAAGTACATTGAGGCTGTTTTTGTGATTATGTAACATTTTGGGTAGTGAGGAAAAAGCAGAAAGCATGTAGGCTACACATTGTATATATAAAAAGACACCAGAGTTAGACTTCAGAAGCAGAAGCAGTTTATATTTCTAAGACGGCAAAAAAAACTCCTTTCCTACACTGTATGGACCATCTTAAATGTGTAAAAATACCATAGGCACTGCTCTGCTGTACAAATATTTACAAAACAAGTTGAATGCATTCATTGCTTTACCAAAAATGAATATCAAGATTCTTGTATATGAAAAATGGTAACCCTATTTCAGTTGCCTTCTTTCAGAGGCGAACAACTACACGTAAAGACACACGCTTGTTGTAGTGTGAGCCGGTCTAAACACGTATGGTATGTTAGTCATGCTTGAACAGTGTTAATTCAGCCCTATATCATTTGTGTTGAAGTCTATGTTTAGGTCGATAACAACACAAACCTGGCAGGAAACACGTTAAACTTTTTTTTTTAAATGTTTAAATCATGTGTGAGTGATGAGCATGAGTTTGATGGAAAAGGTAAATTCACTTGCAGATTTAGGGATTATATTATTGTATTGCTTAATGTATATATAATAAAGTTACACCACAACTTTTTATATGTAGAGTAGCATGTTACATCTTGCTTTAAAAAGTTACTGATCGAATAGCTTTTGTTAAAACACTTCCATTTACACTTGCATTGGCAACATAGCCTAACTGTGTCTAACTGTAAAGTTAATATAAATATAATCTTATGATTACAAATATGATCTTGCTGAGATGCTCAGCTGTTACAACACACTCTTGCACGTTTATGTTTTATGAAGAATGAAATAACTTCTTCCGGTGCGTAAATCCCCCCCAAAAGCCTTAAAGGATTAGTTCACTTTTTAAAAAACTTTTGCTGATAATTTACTCACCCCCATGTCATCCAAGATGTCCATGTCTTTCTCTCTTCAGTCGAAAAGAAATTAAGGTTTTTGATGAAAACATTCTAGGATTTTTCTCCATGTAATGTAATACAGTGGCAGCCAAACTGTCCAAGGTCCAAATGACAGTTTCAGTGCAGCTTCAAATGACTTTAAATGACACCAGACGATGCATAAGGGTCTTATCTTGCGAAACGATCGGTCATTTTTAAAATAAATAAATAAAAAAGTAAGTTTATGCCTTGCTCTGTTCCGTGATGCGCGGTCGTGACTCAGAATGAACGAAATGACTCGGAAAAAAGACTCGTTCATTTTGATGAACGAGAACGAGTTCGAACAGGAGAGTCACGACCGCGCATCACGGAACAGAGCAAGGCATAAACTTACTTTTTTATTTGTTTATTTTAAAAATGACCGATCGTTTCGCAAGATAAGACCCTTATGCATCGTCTGGTGTCATTTAAAGTCATTTGAAGCTGCACTGAAACTGTCATTTGGACCTTGAACCGTTTGGCTGCCACTGTATTACATTACATGGAGAAAAATCCTAGAATGTTTTCATCAAAAACCTTAATTTCTTTTCGACTGAAGAGAGAAAGACATGGACATCTTGGATGACATGGGGGTGAGTAAATTATCAGCAAAAGTTTTTTAAAAAGTGAACTAATCCTTTAAAAATCTGAAAAAAGATCCGCACAAGTAAATTGTTCAAAAAGCTCACAAGATTTTATTGTCCAGAGGCCACAACTAAAGTGCAAAAGTGCACACACACAAAAAAAAGTGCAAGGTGCGCAAAACGTTTGCAGGTTCAACCCTTCATCAGTGCCGTTTATGAGCACTGCACTGCTTTGTGTACAGCCGTTACCAGGGAAACTGACGTTTCTGCCGCTCCTAAAGCGCCTCTTTGTAAACAGCCATAATGCTAATCTGTATTAATATTAGGGATGTCCCGATACCACTTTTTCACTTCCGATACCGATACCGATGCCGCAGCTTTGGCTTTTGCCGATACCGATATTAATCCGATATTTTTATTTTATTCTTAAACTAATAAAAAATATAGCAATTTTCTCAATTAGCCACCTAAAATATATCTCCTATATAGTCCACAACAACAGTTGATTATGAAAGATTGCCACCCTTTATTCAAACACTACAGGTACTTCAGTACTTAAAGCTAGCTAGCTACCAACAGTTTTAAAGTTAAAACAATTTAAACAGCAGCATTCTACATTGTAAATACCAGTACAGTTTTTGTTTTTTAAATCAAGTAGAATTTCTATAACTGTGTGTTAAACTGATTATCACTCTTGTGTGTGTGTTAAACACAATCTACCTAATAGAGACAGCTTCATTATAAAGATAAACAACAAATCCCCAAAATATATGATCATAATCTATGACAAAAATGCTATTATAAACTAGATTAGTGGATAATACACATTGCTCTTTTTATTGTTGTAAAATACATTCATGAAAAACAAGATAACAAAAATGAAAAAGATAATTATTTTAGATATAGCTAAATCTGCTATAAAATTGAGACATGTTTTAAGTGTATTGCACAGCTATTTAATGAGGCAGCAACATTAATAATTAATAATGTTAATAAGCTTTAATTGCGACACTGCATTATGATATGAAAGGCTCCAATACAGTGCACAAAGCGCTTATGCGCATCCCGAGCGGAGAATGATGCGCTTGAAGCCACGTGGAGTTACAGCACGCACGCAGCGCGTCGAGTCCGCTTTGAAAAGTTCAAAGCACAACGGAGATACATATTGATGGACAGTGTATTATACAGTATCTATCTATGCAATCGTTTATTGAGCCTTTTCTTTTAACAGTTTTAGATTTCAGTTACTGTGCGCGTGAAGAACAATTATAGTGCTCTGACTCTAGTGTTGTGATCAAACCGACAGCGTCCGACACCCGGTAGAGAGTAACACGATTGAGTTACAGGCAGCAATACGTCCAGCAAGATAAAGTTGTTCTATGCGAAAACATAGACCTTTATCTTACAAATCAAGTATAATAGTATTAACATTGAATCATCTTGAAGATAGTTTCATCATTGACTGTAACCGAACGCGACGCGTTGTTTGAATGCTGAATGGAGAATGACTGACAGCCGCGAGAGGGAAAAGTTTATGTGATCTTGAATTTAATGACTTAAATATTAATTTCTCTCTCACATAATGGCTTCAGAACACTTATAATAGAGTGCACGAAAACGTTATGGTACTTTAGAATGTTTTTGTGCCTTTATTGGGGCTTAACAATAACACATAATAGTCTACCCACAATATCGGATTTGGATCGGCCTCGTCTGATCGATGTCTGATCGATACCCGATCCCGCAAAAATGGCAGTATCGGAGCCGATACCGATCCTGAGTATCGGATCGGGACATCCCTAATTAATATTAGAGTGGATTTTTCTACAATATTCATATCACAACATCTACATCTATTCATAGCTTTGAAAATTCTAAAAATCTGACCATAAATATTCTCATTCATTCCCATAACTGAATATCATAAAACGTACTATAACAATACAGGTAACATGATTTTACATTGAAGTAAACAACTATTACATGATCATTGATTCCTATGAGATATATATATATATATATATATATATATATATATATATAATATATATATATATATATAGGAACTGTGTAAATCAACAAATTAACATTGTTAAACATCAAAATCAAACAACATTTATAGAAAACAACAGAGTTAATTCCTCATTTTAGGTCAAAAATCGTTCACACTCTCTCTGTAAATGTCTACTGGAGACACCAGTATGTCTACATACATAGGCTGAAGGTTTTGAGAACATAATGTACATGAAACACGGCATCACATGCCAACTCAATGTTTACTTATAAAGCACTTTCAAACCATAAGAATGGACCAAAGTGCTAGCCTAGAAATCTAGACGCACCCTAGCGGCAGCGAAAATCATTTCGCTGCCAGTGTGGTCTAGCAACTCTCCATAGGCTTTTGAGCTGGAAAAACCAAAAACTGGTCAGGCCAATCACATCGTGTATAGAGTCGGCGGGCGGGCTTAACACAATGACGGCACAGTTCATGACGTTCCACGTGATTTCCATAGGTGATTTCCCTGCTACTTGAAAACAATGAAGATGCAGCGGTCTTTCGAATCGGCTTTGGCCGCGACTCTGGAGGACTTGGAGTTAAGAGAACGTCACTTAAGTCATTCTTAATAAAGGAAGATGTGTTCGGAGTTTTGACGACGGCAAAAGTTTAATATATCAATTAGCTCCGCTGGTGGAAAAACGCACGGGACTCACTCAGCCACAGCCGTTCGTTGCTCTGGTTGGTTGTAGCGCTATCCTATTGCGTGCAGAGGGATTTTGAAAGGTAACCGTTTATCCGCCCCTCGGATTGAGGTATGTCAATGGAGAGTTCCCAGACCTAACATCTTGATGTAGGTCTGGCAAGCCAGGCTACCAAAGTGCCGTACAGAGATAAAAATAAAACCATTAAAAATATCAGAATGACACCAAATATAAATCATACAACAAAATCACTCGCATTAATCCAACCCAATCAAACGACAAAAGTCTGATAAAACAAGTAAGCCTTTAAGTCCCTTTTTAAAATGTCCATAGTTAACGAAGACTTAATGAACGAACGGCAAGGTATTTCAAAGTGTAAGAGGCCGAAAAGGCGTGATCTCCAGTACGCACTAAAAAAAGACCATTACACTGTAAAAAAAAAAAAAGTTGGATTAACTTAAAAAAGTAAGTTACCTGGTTGCCTTAAAATTTTTAGTTAATTGAAATTAAAACTTTGAGTTAATACAACAACGGAGATTGGTTTAGTAAATAGAAACTCAAAATATTATGTTATCTGAACTACATTAATTATCTAAGTTGATTTGACAAAATATAAAAAGTTGTGATAACAAATCATGAAAATAATTTTTTACAGTGTAGGAGCAAGTTAAAAGAGTGGAGATGACGTTGAGTTTGGTAGAGACAGCTTGTCCTTTAAACACAAAAGCAAGCTCATATTGTGTATGTGCATCTGTGAAGGCCAAGAGCAGGTCTAGAGGAGCTGTAAGTGGACTTAAAACACACCACTGAACTAGAGGTCACATACCGGAAGAATTCACATTACGCCCTGGAAAATACGCAGTGGATTATGGAGAATCCACCAGGAAAACATCCTGGACATGGAAGAACAGAGGAAATCCTGTCCTTTACTCCACATACAGGGAGAATGACCTCTCCTAGTTAGACAATGCGTTTAAGCTTGAAGCTTTTCAGCAATATTGACAAAAGTGGTCCAAATACGGCCCATTACTGAGATGCTTTGATTCTGCATCAAGAATTGTGCCGTTTGACTAGAAATGTGTGTTTATACAGCATTCAAAAGCAGTCTGTTAGTCAGACAGCACAAGTTGAAAAGAGAGCTAGCACATACTACTAGCTTATTTTATTATAGACTTGACACCAAAAAACCTTTGAAACCCCTGAAGGTGCTGTCACATTTACCTTTGTGCAGTGAAATAATATGGATGAAATTAAGTCGTCTCAATAGGAATCCATGTGAAGGACATAGAGGGCAAAGCAATCCCAGATGCACATTTTGATTTGAGTTTGTTGAACTTGGTTGGAAGTGATCCTGAAGGCCTGGTCACACTATAAGACGGATATACAGTGGGAAATGTCGATGCGCTAAACATTTTAATTTCAATGAAAAGCTCTTAATTAGGGCTGTTGGAACGAATTCCGAAATTCAAATATAAATTCGAATATTTAAAAAAAAAAATCA
This sequence comes from Chrosomus eos, assembly GCA_036326025.1. Taxonomy (NCBI): domain Eukaryota; kingdom Metazoa; phylum Chordata; class Actinopteri; order Cypriniformes; family Leuciscidae; genus Chrosomus; species Chrosomus eos. The sequence goes on from CM070821.1 coordinate 7,215,717, forward strand.
ATACTATTCAAATGCTGAAGTTACTATTTGAAAATTGTATTTATGTATATTTTTTATTTTTTTATATATGCAATCTTGCCTTTCTCACTGCCTTGGCTTAGACGCATGTGAAAATGAAATGCCTTTATTTCGTCTGATGAACAATAAAGTTTTAGAATCGTAACAGTTGTGCACGTTATCCACGCTGTATAACAATAGTCAAAAATGGCGGAGAGCAAAAAGAGAAAAAAAAAGTCCTATAGCTTTATCCAAGCAGCATGTCAAGTAACTCCAGGAGGATTTTCTCAAGATCCACGCATCATGTTATGTTGTGTGTGGGCTCGTTTGAATCGAGACAACCCATTCTCAATAAAGATGTGCAGTTTAATATGGTTTACGTATATTTCGCGTAGCAAAATGTCGCTAAAGCTTCATCATATACTGGTTCACATGCACGTTGCGGCGACTTTTTACAGTTTTGCATCATTAAATTGCGATCCGTTTGTGAGATCGGCAACATTTTGTGACTACCGATTGAGTCATAGAACAAGATTATCGGCCGATGCCAATCTGCAGTCGATGGATCAAAGCATCAAATATAGGGATTTAAATATAACAGATTCGCTTGGCTGCCTGACTTCAATGTCACATTTCTATATGCCAACAGTTTAGGCTACTTCTGGGTTCCTTGTGTTTATTCTGCAATAATGATCAGCTGACTGTAACAGCACTACTGTTTTTCCATTGTTGAATGAAGATTTCTCAGATTTTGAGTTTTCTGTTAGATGATCCTCAATGTTTAAATGCCTTCATTTTGTTATATACAGCAAATTTGGTTATACGAGTATTTTTCATATAAAATAGCAACAGACATGTGCTTTGTGGACTTTTTCAGTTGAGAAAAGCTACTTGATGTATCTTTTTTAGTTAAAAAAGGTAAAAAAAATATATGTTCCGCATAGACGACACTATGAAATCAATTAGTTCAGAAAACAGATGTACTCATTTTGCTTCAGGCAACAAAAAACTAGTTCATTTGCATTACAAGCTCTAGAGGATTTCTTATTTTATAATGCAAGAAACCTGATTTACACTCAAGCTTTATCACCATGATCCATCCGTTACAGAGTTGCAAATGTAAAACAGACCTTGGAGTTTAAGCCTGAGTTTGATGATGGGAAAGAAGCATTTAGTCTTGGTGGGAAGAAAGCCTTTAAAGAGCTTGATAAAGACTAGTGTCTGCATCCGGTAAACATTTCCCCCAGCACCCACCAATCCCCCGCTGATTCACAACTTCAATGTCTAATACCATCATTACAACCAGCTGGCACGCTATGGTACACTAAAAAAAGAAAGAAAAAAAGAAAGACAAGTCTAAATCGCACCCACAAACACAGCTTAGACACTCGTAGGGCACAAACCCACTGTGTCCTTATACCAAACACACACAAGAAGAATGTCATTTACAACAATATATCTGGATAAATAAACCTGGAACAAGTCAGAGCGCTGGAGCTCGGCCAAATTCCCAAGAATCCATTGGCTGATAGAGATACACTATTCAGTAGATTGTGTTATTGACTGAAACTTCGGTTTGTGATTATCGCAGACCAGGTGTCCTTAATAGATACACATTATTTTTTCCGCAATCAAATTAAGTAAATGTGGTCATGAATAATTTGCAAATCCAGAACTTGCATATTAAAATTTTAAAAGCAATGTTCCAGTAAAATCAGAAATGTCAAAGAATGAACGAAAATGGGTAAACTCATAATCACGATTATTTTGCACAAAGTTATAATCACGATTATTCTCATTTGAGGAATTAAAGACAAAGATGCTTATAAATTGCATAATTATCAAAAGTGGTAGTGTAACTGCCATTTCACGCGTTCTTTACCAAGCTACGCTTCATCTAAAAGGCCTGTCAAGTCAACACAAAATGCATGGTTTAGATTGTGATGCGTCTTCACATTAGATCTTCTAAGCAACAATTCGGTTGCAAATGAGACTAACAAATTCAGATAGCTCAGCAAATTCACACTGCAAATAACGATAGTGATACTGATTCTGCAAACTAGTACATTTATGCATTTGGCAGATGCTTTTATCCAAAGCAACTTATCAGTTCTCGCTTTATCTGGGAATCAAACCTATGACCTTGAGCTACAGGATCAGGATTTGTGTTCATTTAATTCTGCAAACATATCCCAAACAGTAAGGTGGAGATCCATGTATTGATTTTTTCCAAATAAATCTCTGAAGGTTTGATTGGCAGATGTACTCACACAAACAGCACAAGTGGCTTGTGAAGAAACAGATGAAATTGTATGCAAGCAGAATATCGCTAAACTCCAGTGCATGTATGTTTAGATCGTCAGTCTTTTCCCTCAGTGTAGTAGAGCAAGTGTGCGCAGGGTTGCCAGATTGCACAGATTAAGGTAAACACCGGCAGAACATGTAAAAGAAAAGCTCTTTTTGGGGGATTTAAGCTATTTACATTTGGCAATTACAAACATCAACGCTAGTATTGACTTGACGCAAGCGAAGTCATGTTTACTATGTTGGAAACTTGTCATTCTAGACGATAGAAGAGCTACTATGAAGGGGAGTGTCAAATTAAAGCATGGTGTAAACAAACACTAATCTATAATATAGACAATACAGCAATAATCTATACATGGATATCAGCGAGCAAGCCTGTCACAAATAGTTTAACATTAATTGGGGGGGGGGGGGGGGGGGGACTTTAGATACCTCAGTCAGGATTCACTTCATTTCGATTTGATTGTAATTTACTGTTTTATGCTACTTTTCTTATTTGACTGCGGTAGACAGTGTATTAGGTCTAGAAGAAAAATACAAAAAATGCTCAACTCAAAGATATAAGTTTTATCAAGTGCACTTGAAGCAGAATTAGGTCTTGAGAGTGTAAAAGCAATAGCAAAGGTAATAAATGGCCTCTGATTGATAAATGTTTTCGTTGTCTTTTCTGATGCAGTGCTGTATGTGAGGTTTTCACTCAACTAAAGCATAAAAATACCATATGTTTGCATATATTGAGGAAACATGCTAAGTTCACATACTCGTTTCTCTGAAAAACACTCCTACAGCTAATTTATTTTACTGTGAAATGTGTGTTTCCAGGCTGGAATGTTTGTTAGTTTTGGTCTGTGATACTGAACGATGCCAATTTTAATTGCCCTTTGCGCTCGTTCCTGTTGCGTGACTCAAACTGGTGACCCGTGTGAGCGCCGTCTCGTCTGAGGAGGCGGGAGAAATGACGATTTTTTATTTGACTGCAGTACCGATTTCGACCACTAGTTGTCAATCTTACAGACTGCACCTTTAATTGAAAACTACTCAAAAGCTTCATGCCACTGGTGGAGAACCTATAAGGGAAGGTTTCTCTCTCTGTTTGCATTTCATCGGCAGATAAACACCAGTAATCTTTGGGAGACTCCATTTCAAAAGTGGCTTGACACGTTCGGACACTCTGGACGTCTCTCGTGTTCGCAGCCTGTGTGTGAAACAACCGGAAACGCTTCCTGATCATGGCCATTCTCTCATTAGTCCCGCTCCGGAGACATGCGTGTTATATAGATGAGTCAAACAGCCTATGAACCCTTGTGGGAGGAAAGCGGAGGCCGAACACACACCTGCAGGCTTGCTCTGTTTTACTGCACTGAATCCTCTCAGTCAGAGACACACACACAGTAAACATGAGGATATTGTACTGGTGGAAGCATACGATTTTATAGGGCTGTGAAACCATTAATCGCATCCGAAATAAAGTTTGTGTTTTACCTACACAATATGTGTGCGTGTACTAGGGGTGTCACGATTCACCAAATCCTCGATTCGATTACATTTTCGATTCTAAGGTCACGGTTCGATTCGATTCTCGATTTTTACATTTATTTTTTTTTAAGCACAGTTTGCGATGCCATTTTTAGACTAGACTTTTATGTAATATAATATATGACCTTTGTTCGCAATGTACCACACTACATTGTCAAATTTAAAACATTTATTAACAAAATAATGTTACAATAACTTATATCTTCAGTCAATTAGAAACTTAAGCAAAATAACCTGCCATGTAGTTTCTCTTTTGTAACTGCAGTCTTATTCACAGAAGATGACATTCAAGTTCACAACAAAACAAACACAGGTACATCTATGTTTTCCTTGCTTTACCTCTGTCTTAAAGTACAAACATGACTGTGAAAAATATTAGTATTTAATGTAGAATTTAATTAAATGCATTTGTGATGAAATTACAACATTTTCGTGTCATGTTCATTTTGACCACGAACTGTGCGCTGTCGCTTTAACTCGGCGCGTGTAGCAAAAATAGACTCGGTGCGGAAATGAACGACACTCGTCTCATTCGTGGAGGTGGAGAATCAAGTTATTTGTGACATGCAAGATTTATTGTATAAAGATTTATACTGTTCTGCTGTTTTTGTCAATTTAAAGTTTTAATTTAAAAAGTGGAAGAATGGTACACGCACTGACGCACATACAGTAGCAGAGCTTGCAAAGTGTGGCTTTTTTTAAGCGCGAACTTTGAACGCGAATGTGAACGTTGTCAACATAACTCACTGGAAATCAGAAATACTCCCACTGTCCCACACCGGCGACTTTAGTGAAAGAGGAGGTCAGAAGTCCTGTCGATGGGTCTCCTGCATCTGCAGCCATGCTATCTTTTGACTGGCTTAACTGAGGTAGGGACTCGCAGCACTTCAACGCTGTTTTTTTCCGCTTTGCAAACCGACTGGACGTGACATGGGGGCGTGGCAGTATCGACGATTCCATTTTTGAATTCGATTATCGAGATTGTGACTTAATTTCGATCGATTTCGATTTAAAATCGAAATCGTGACACCCCTAGCGTGTACTGTGAATAATTATGTATGAATATATTTAAAGGATAATTCCGGTATTTAGCACTTTGAGTCTATTTTCTAGTGTGTTTTGGATGAACTAGAGTGGTGGACACAGAAATTGACAATGGGTCCTGTCTCGACTTTTTGACTCTTTTAGGATTGTCTCTGAGCGCTTCAGAGTGGCTGTCTATGGGCATACTGAAACATGTCCTTAAAACAACACTTAACATTCGTTTTCAAAACTGTGCAACTCACCGAGTGGTTAGTGGTGTTCGTTGATGATTAAAAACAAGTAGCGTAGCGAAATACAGTTTCTGTCGCGTTTTATTTGGCATGGGTTATATGGGTTATATATTTTGCACGATATTCACATTTTTTAAGTGGAGCACTAGTTATGAACCATGGACATATATTAAAGGTCCCATATTGTCAAAACTGAAATGTCTTGGCTTTTTTCATGATGACAGGTCTAGGGGTGATGCAAAACCATTTACCAACTACTAGTTTCAAAACAGTCGATCCACAGACAAATGCACACAGCCTGCATAAAGTAGCTGTGCCTTTTCACGAGCCATTGTGACTTCCGTATAAATGTGATGTCAGAACTACTCAGCCACCTTCCCCACCAATGGTGGGTCACTCAGAAAACAACAGGCCAATCAGAAGAGAGGCTCATGAATATTAAGTAGACAGGCCATAATAGACCTGTTCTTGGCAGAGCTCCTGAAAAAGGAGCTGTAAAAATATATTGAGATGGTTTTTGATACTTATACCGCAAATATATATTCTTAAGGACATCAAAACCTAAAATAAAACTTCAGAAAGTTGTACAATATCGGACCTTTAAGAAAATAAATGAGCTCTAGAAATGCTGCACTGAGTCAGCGAGATGGGCTTTATTTTCTCTGAGTCAGTGGTAAACCGACCGGCCTCATCACTTTCCAAGAGCTCGGTCTTCTTATTCCTTTCATGTGTTCGGATAAGAGCATGTCAGTCCTTCTCATAAAATCCTCTTCCTATGTAGCTCAATGAACCCGGTCAACGTAACCCGGACACCGCACGCTCACCGCGTTTCCTCAGAACCGGATCTCCTGGCATTCACAATCACAAACATCTGCTAATGGTCTCTGGCCTTTTCACATGCTTGTTTGTTAAATATTTGCTCTAATTGGATTATGTTGGCTTAATGTTTGCGGAAGTAACGTTACCTAAACATGAATGTCAACAGTGGAGCTAGTTTAGCAATATTAAAGTTATTTTTCCAACAGAGCCAGCACAATTACAATCTTCTCGTTTTAAGAAGAAAATTAAGAAGGAGGAGAGCGTTTGAGCGCCTTCGATTAACTCACGGGAAGAGACACGTCTGCGGCAGACCATAACAGTGCAACGCGTTGGAGTGTATTGACAGGTGCGTGCTATCGGTGCTATGTACGATAGCTAACTTGTTTATCTTCTCGTTCCCGCCTACTTCAACGCAGAATTATGACGTTTGTCGCATATCAATGGCGTGCGGGTCGGATACATGTGTCCTGGCCGTTCAGATTAAGGTCGCATTTCAAAAGATCGGATACGTATCGGATTTGGGACCACATACCCAAGTGGCCTGGGTCGCATTTGAAAAGATCGGATCTGTGTCGTTCAGACTGTCATGAAAAGATCGGATACAGGTCGCATAGGGGCAAAAAAATCGGAATTGGGTCGTTTCAGCCTGCAGTGTGAACGTAGCCTATTTCTACTGTTTTGTTTATTTATTTTTTTTCAATACAGTTAGGCTAATTGATAGGCTAGTTAGTTTCATTTCTACAAATGGTGCAAACTCTGCTAGATTATAGATAAACGATTCCCATTCCCCTGCCATTCTGTGATCGGCATTCAGCAGATCATGATTTTGGTGATCGGTCCCAAAAATGCTGATCGGAGCATCTCTAATGTAGACGCTACGTTTAAGAATAATAACAAAAATAGCTGACTAAATTAACAATATTGTGCATTGACTTAAAAACAACCTTCAGTTTAAAACACTCTTGAACAGTGTGTTTGAGTGTAAAATCCTGCATCAGCAAGAGCTTCAGAAACAGTGGGAGGAGATGGCGTCTCCAGCCAGCGCTTGTTTTGCTGCAAACACACACAGACACACACACACACATACACAGCTGTTAAAAAAAGGTTTCGACACCTCAACAACAAGCTCCACACTATCCAGTACCAGTACTGTACGGGAGATTCATCATTCCTCTCACTGCCTCGGTCTCTCTGGGAACAAAAGGCTCGCAAGGGATTTTATCGCTCTGTAAATGTCACGACCACCAACTCGTGTTTGGTGCCCGCGAGCTCCGGTTCTCAGTCACGGGCTGAGTTTGAAGGTCTCCTCTGCATAATTTCCTATCCTCTCCTTTAGATTAGAGAAAGCCAAACAGACACACACCATCATTTCAGCTGAAACGGAGAGTAAAAGCCTCTCAAACTGTTCCCCAGTATTTTTGAGGGGATGGATGGACACACTCCTGTCAGACAGCATAATAAGTCTGAGAGCATGAGGCCAATGAAGTTGAAATATACTAACAGGCCTGACGAGGTGAGAGCACATGCGGGACCATACTTTACCCTTATTACTATAAAAGAATGCATGAATGAAATGTTAACACATTTTTTGGCTAGTATTTTCATATAATAAAAGTTTGGATTAATTACTAGCCGATGATCTCCTATATATGGCCATAGAATAAAAAATAAAAAGGTAATTGTGGGTTTATCTCACAATTCTGACTTTATAACAATTGTTGGTTTATATATCTCTCAATTCTGAGTTGTGGGTTTATATTAGTGGTCGACCGATATATCGGCAAGGCTGATATAATGGCTGATATTTGGCATTTTTAAAATATCGGCATCGGCCGATATGTTGGAAGCAGGTCACTTATTTTGACGGGTGGCGCTGAGAACACCAGCGCCTGATCACACAGCGCTCACTCACATTCTCCCACACCGCCGCCGGCGAGAGCGTCCAAGTCATTCATTTTGAATGAGAGCCAGCGGCGAGCTCCGGTGAGGACGGAGCGTCTTGGACGGTGAGAGCGGCGAGGAGATATTGAAGTCAGGTCAACTTCATGGTAATAAGCAAAGACGCGGTTCGGCGGCAAACAATCGTAATGTAGAAGTGCTCCAGAGAACGCAGTCCTGTAAACTTTGGTTCTGACCACATTAGTTCCCAATAGAAATAGAGGATGTTGATCATTTGAATTTGATAAGGCGCGCAACAATATTTATAGGCTAAATTTCTGCGCTAGAACACTTGTTTTTCAGCGGGAATGCAAATTAGAATAGCACTCAACTAGTGTTGTCACGATACCAAAATTATTGTTTCGATACCGATACCAAGTCAAGTATTGCGATTTCGATACTTTTTCGATACTTTTCCTGAAAAGGGAGAAACACTCTCAAATATCATTGCTGTGCTTTATTTTAAAACCGGGACAACATTCTAATCATACACCAGACTAATAAATGAACATATGAACAGCAGATATGTTAAACATTTGAACAAAATATAAAAAATAAATTAGAGCAATGACATTCAAGGTAAAAAAATAATAAATTTAGCACCATTATCTCAGTTATCATAAGCAAAATAAGAGTTAACAGGAACTGATAAGATTTTATCAATATCCATGCCACTGAAGATTCTGCTAATCGATCCGATTCTTTAACGATTCTCTTATCGCTTCCTGATAGCAGTGTGTGGAAAAAAGTAGTCTCATGCTAACAAGTGGTTTTATTTGTTTTAAAGCTTACACTTGAGTAAGCAAACTGTATTTTTATGTAATTTATGTAATAAATGAAACCTTATTGTAAAGTGTTACCAATTAGTTATAAACCGATTCAGATGTCTCGTGAGTTCAGTGTTGGACAGATCAGTTGTTTAAACCATTCATTAAAACGAATCAGTTCAAATGAGTCATTAGTTCGCGAATTGGACGTGTCGTTATCGGACGTGTGCGCGTTGTGATTATCCCCGCAGTTTAGGACATCCCACAAGATTTGTGTCATCACAGAAAACATCATCACTGGATAGGTTTGTTTTCGTTTATTTAAAGTGTGGTTTATATCAGCTGAATGTGCGGAACGCTTTTCAGAGAAGATAATTAAGGCAACATATTTTAGCACAATTCACACCCAGCGGTAATTCAGGAAAACAAATCTCCGAATGCTCCACATGAAAATTTAGTTTTCAGACCATACCATCGTGTCGATTTATTTTGATTAATATGTGGGAGAGAGCAAGACTTAGTTTTAGACGCTTAGTTTTGAGACGGAAGCCTTGTTTACTTTCGCCTGGCTCCGCAGATAGAGTGCGTGCGCGCGCGACCATGCAGCTCTCTCTCTCTCTCTCTCTCTCCTCTCTCTCTCTCTCTCTCTCTCTCTCTCTCCTCATCCTCTCCTCTCTCTCTCTCTCTCTCTCCTCTCCTCCTCTCTCTCTCTCTCTTCTCTCTCTCTCTCTCTCTCGTCTCTCTCTCTCTCCTCCTCTCTCTCTCTCTCTCTCTCTCCTCTCTCTCTCATCTCCTCTCTCTCTCTCTCTCTCCTCTCTCTCCTCCTCTCTCCTCTCTCTCTCTCTCTCTCTTAGTTTTAGACGCTTAGTTTGAGACGGAAGCCTTTTTCTTTCCCTGGCTCCCAATAGAGTCGTCGCTCGCGCATCTCTCTCTCTTCTCTCTCTCTCTCTCTCTCTCTCTCTCTCTCTCTCTCTCTCTCTCTCGTAGACATGCGCCCTGTCACACGCGCATCTAAGTTACATTACTCGCCCTGTCACACGCGCAAGTAAGTTACATTACTCACCGATCAAATAAGACTTTGGCGGACAAAAATTCGCTGTATGTTGTCCTTGCTCACTTCTCTGCTGCGTGCGTGAGGAGAAAAAAGTATCGATACTAATAAATTTAGGTATCGTGACGTTTTTAATTTCCGAGTATCGCGATACTTTTGAAGTATCGGTACAACCGTGCAACACTACACTCAACCATGAACACAAAAGCCACAAGATTCAAGAAGTTGCCATCTAAATATAAAAACATAAAAAAAACAATATCGGTCGACCACTAGTTTATATCTAACAATTCTGAGTTTATAACACACAATTGTGGGTTTATATCTCGTAATTCTGAGAAATAAAGTCAAAATTGCAAGATATAAACTCGCAATTGTGAGATAAAGTGTCACAATTATCTTTTAAAATGTTTTATTCTGTGGCAGAAACCAGCTTCACATATACACGTGTCAGACTTCACTGAACATCAGATGTCTGGGACGACCAGCTGTGCTCAGATCACATGTAAACAATGCCGAAGTGAAGACTCATCCTCACCGAACACATGTTTGCTTGAGGAAAAACGCTAAATGTTTGGGTAAGGCAATTGCCAGCAGATAATGTTGGCTGGACATAAAAAATGATGAAGTGGTCGGAAATGTATAAAACTACAAAAATGCAAATAAACACAAAACAGCTGAGCTGTGGAGAGAACAAAGCAACATGGGAACCTGCCGACGGTTCAGCTGAACAAACACAGAGATCCTGATTCAAAAGTCAAACATTTTTAATAGAGTAACACCAATAACTCCCAAGGGCAAAATTATATACATATGACATGCAAAAACCAGTGAGATTTATAAAAAAGGCAATCTCTGCAGGTCGACTTATAAAAATGCTCCAGGAAAGGTTTTAACAAGAGCTTGTTGTTTCTTTCTAGGCCAAGTCGAGTCTTCTGCGATAAATGTATTATATTCCCATCTCTAGATATGCTCGGCTTCCTCCAATGCATGCAAGGGTTTGTTTTGTGTTTTCCTTTTCAACCAGGTGAAATTTGCCTAGGGGTCATTTGCCATTACTTGAGGGGTCATTCATGTCTGTAAACAGCTGTAGACTGAAACTAAATGGACGCATTTTGCAGTCAAAGACAAGAGGTCCCCATTTGTGTATCAGCATTACAATTAGATTTACGAAAGTGATTGTGTATACAGTTAAACATAGGCTATTAAATATGGAAGTTTGTTTACACCACAGAATAAAAAAGGTAATTGAGACTCCCAATTCTGACTTTTTTTCTCACCATTGCAAGTTTACATCTTTTATCGCAGAATTGCATGATATAGCCTACTCGCAATTCTGACTTTAGAACACGCAATCAAGATAAACTCACAATTCAGACTATTTTTCTCAGAATTGCATGTTCATGTTTATATCTCGCAATTCTGACTTTATAACACGCAAATGTGAGAAAAAGTCAGAATCGCATGATATAGTCGCAAATTGTGTTAGAGTTTATATCAAAATTCTGTGGAAAAAAGTCAGAATTGCGAGATTTTATCTTGCAATTGCAAGTTTATATCTTGCAATTCTGACTTTATAACTCGCAATTGCGACTATCTTTTCTCACCATTGCGAGTTTACATCTTTTTATCGCAGAATTGCATGATATACTCGCAATTCTGACTTTATAACACGCAATTGTGAGAAAAAGTCAGAATTGATGATATAAAAGATATAGCCTAAAGTCGCAATTGCGTTATAAAAAGTTTAGTATCTCAAAATAAAAACAGAATTTCTAGATGTAAACTCGCAATTGTGAGATAGTCAAAATTTAAAATGTTTTATTCTGTGGTGTAAACAAGCTTCCATAATTACATGCAATTAAAGCATCAACTTTAATGTTTCAAATAACTTTAGTTAAAATAATAGTCGAACTATGGTTTCAGACACCACTAAAACGGCTGTGCCTTCAAACAGCGCCTTATTTAAGGGTATAGGAGCGATTTCAGACACAGAAACTTCAAAGAAGGCGAGCTGGAGTGGATTGGAGGTTCATTTAATTAACTAAAAATAACAATAGCAAACTAAAAAAAATAGACAGCAAGCTTTCTTGGACTGAGAAAATGTCTTTCTTTGTGTACCCATCAACACTGGACAATTTTTAACATAATGTCAGAAATCAAAACAACAACAAAAGAAACTTCAATGCAACGGTTTAGTCAAAATGTCTAGAAGTGGATCAAAGACGGCCGAAACAATGTGTCATCAGCCAATTACCCTGCTTCATCCTGGCCTCAGACCACATCACACAGAGACACTACAAACACTTTAATGATTTTACCATTCACAGGAAGGAAAGCGTCTGACACCGGCTCACAAAGAGCCCATTCACTTCCCTGATCACACGCAGCAGACATGCACTCAACAATCAGCTGACAAGCCCTTGTTTGAAGGAACAATCTGACACATAAGCCCCTTTCACACAGCACTTTGGACCCGGCAAATTGCCAGAACGCCTTCTGTGTGAACGCAAACACGACCCGGGATTGCTGCCGGGATCGATCCCGGGTTGAGGACCTAGTAACATTGCCGTGTTCAGACCCGGAACGCGCTCTGTGTGAACAAAAGCCAGAACCAATGCCGTAAGGGGTGTGTAATAGTGATGACGCATGTGCCATCGCGCGACTCTGTTGCTCTTAGAAGAAAGTTTGTGTTCGTCATCTACAAAGAAAGAACGAAAAAATGTCTGCAAACTGGAATGAAGCAGAGACAGGAGCTCCTCACAATCCGCGCTGCAGCTGCGATCGTTCGCCAGCTCCGTGGAAAGGTGCGCGCGTGCACATGTTTTCAACGCGTACTTTACACGTCTCATCCTGACGTCACGCGGCTTTCCGGGACATTAACGGGTTGTGTGTGAACGCACTCACAGATCCCGGCAAATCACTGGCAGTGTGAATGAACCGAAATCAAACAATCCCGGGACAAATGCCGGGTCACATTATCCGTGTATTTTCCGGAATCTCTGTGTGAAAGGGGCTAGACAAACATACAAACAAACATCTATGATGCCTTATGGGATTTTTATCATCAAGTCACTATTTCAGCTGATTTAGAGTTAATCTCTAGGGTTTTTTTCTTCATTAGCCAATAGTCAAACAAAAATGATTCAGACACCAGATATATATATTTTTTACTAGTGGAAGCAGGACACTATAGTTCATATAAGTGAGGATAGCAAAATAAAGTAAACTTCGACATATTATACCCAAAAATACTTCATATAGAGAACTACCAGTAAAAAATAAATAAATATTGGGACCAAAAATTATTCAGACACTTTGACCTGACCATATTTTGCTGAAGTGTTTTTTCTTTAATTGATAATGCGACATTTTTACAGCACAGACTGCACAGAATGAAGCATTGCTTGGTGATTGTTTGATCTAAACTGGTTTTATCTGATTGTGTAGTTAAATTTAACAGCTGACAGATATTCAACATAATTCATCTGTGAGACAGTCTAACAGAAGGACGGACAAATCCACTGAAATATTTGGCATATTTTATTACCATTTTCTAAACTATAGTGAATAAACTGGGATAATGTGAGAAATGTTTAAGGTGTTTGAATAAATTTTCGTTTGACTCCAAAGTTGAGAATTCAACATTTGCAAAATTGGAATATCGCATTAAAGCGAATAAAGCAGCGTTTCCATCGCGTGTGTTCAAGAGAACAAAATTCACTTCCTGGAAATTGGTGTAAAGTATCTGTCATAAAAAATGGAAGTCTCTTTAATCCTTCATCATAAATGATGAATGTGTCTCAGAGCGGACAGATGAAACACAATAAACACTGTCATGTGATCTTACTGGTGTGTCATTCTGATGACAGACTTTGGCCCAGTCGTTTCAGAGCATTTGAGATGCTGTGATGCGATTGGTCCACTGGTTACTACAGTTATCCAATCACTGTTGAGGCAAAGTCATGTTAGTTTTTGTTGCGCATCAAACGAGTAGCCCCAGAGTGCAGTCTGGACGATGGGGCGGGGCGACACTTTTAGGTGGGGCGACACGTGTCGCTCCGCCCACCCTCAATTTGATTGGTTTATAATACCGCAATCTTATTGGTGTGTAGACGATTCAAGACTGAGCATGCGCATTCTTTTATGTACGAATGGTACGAGTTTATGAATGATCTACGATGCTGTTTGGCCATATACTATATTAAGTGATAAATAACCATTGCGATTTCAGTAACGATCAATTGGATAATGTTTTGATGAACTTACGAATCAAGTTAGATGAAGTTACTGTCAAAATGTATTTGTATAGCGCTCAATTCACTTCGTTTCAAAGCAGCTTTACAAAAAGTCTTATTGTAAGCGAGCAGTTGTATGGATGGCGTCGGCGATATCACAAAATATGTTGCTGATAAATGATACACTGTTTGAGATTTAGCCAAGCTATACTGTATTAATTTACCCTGCAGACAAGTCAGTGCCACTTTTGGTGGATAATCAGCATGACTGAAATGACTGGCATATCAAAGGAGAGATAGTTTCTTTATAGGCTGATTTAGACAATAATTTTCCGCATGTCATGCAGGGCTCCGTAGTTTTACATCATTCGTTTGCTTCTTCGTTTTTTCATTAGGATCCGTGAATAAACACAAACTCGGGATTTTACACAAATGATGATAATTCCCTGTATTTCAGTAACATCGGATACATTTATTTATATTTTAAGCAAAACCACGGTGACAAATAAGAGAATAATAGGCTACCAAATAGCACAAGCCCTGGCCATTGGGTTTTGTGCGTACAATGGAAATAAAATCCGTGCAGCGCTACAATGTTTTTATTTTTTTTTTTTACTAAAACAGATGTTATTAGGTCGATCTATAGCAAATATTATAATGTGCTCAAGAGCGTATAACTATAAGCAATAGGCCTAGTACATGTTCATATCACTTCTCTGCTGGGTATTTTATTTATTTTATTATATTATAATTGCACAGATTTACAGCAGTGGGGTTTTTATGGTTATTGTAGCTATGTGAGAGAAATATTAAAAACCATTTTTATCCCGTAGCCTACTATACGATGATTAAAACATGAACACGCAATGCTATGGTGGATACATAAACAATTCGATTTTTAATATCTGATGTCAGCCAGATAGACAGTCGTATCCCTTTACGTTAACCGGTTGACGCTTATTAGAAAACATGAATCTTGTTTTCTGAAACATGAAAACTATAACATACAGAACCAATAGGCCCTCATATTTTATGAACAGGTAAACAACCAGGAAACATGTTTGCCATTAAAAATTTTATTTACACTTTGTACCAAATAATGCAAGCATCGGACAACAAATGTCGTTTAAAATGACAACAAAAAAATGGTTGTGCTTTAGAATTTAAAATCAGCTGCTTACATTCTTCTTACAGTGAATAATCATAATTTGCGTAAAATCCAGAGTTTGTGCTGATCCACCGATCCTGATAGAAATATGAAGAAGCCAGTGAATGACGTGCTAATGTAAAACATCTCCCTGAAGTACAGGTGCCGTCACCAAGCGTTCGTTTTTAAACAATAACTTCATCTATTCTGTGCCTTAAGTATAATAAAGTATTAGCCAATAGATCATAACAAAAAATACCATGGCAAACCGATAATAAGATACGATTAAAGTTAGCATTTTATATTTCTTTACGGCCAATTCATTCACAAAATCGTACATAAAAGAATGCGCATGCTCAGACTTGAATCGTCTACACCAATAAGATTGCGGTATTATAAACCAATTAAATTGGGGGTGGGCGGAGCGACACGTGTCGCCCCGCCTAAAAGTGCCGCCCCGCCCCATAGTCCAGACTGCACTCTGGGGTACTACCATCAAACTGATTTATTCTGTAAATAGGTTTACACTGTAGTTCTTACGCATATCGGATAAAAATGTATCTGTCTCAATTGAGTGCATATGTTTTTTATGTGCATTTTTTTTGCATGTTGGCATTTCCATCCAGCGATTTTCTTATGCAATATCACAAAATGCACATGCAAATAGGTGTTTGAAAACATAGCTATTGTTAAGCATGTTACCCTACAGAAAAATATTATATTCCCATATTATACTCCAGTAATGTATTGCAAAGCATATTGTGTGTGTGTGTGTGCGTGTGTGTGTGTGCCACAACATGTTTTTGTTTCATGTTTGGAATTTACTAAAAAGTTTAAAAGATCTTTGTGTGATCTATCACCCATTTACTCATTTCATAACAGCATAAAAAAGTAGTGGTTTATATCGGCCGATATTTGGTATTTTTTTTAATATCGGCAGATAAGTTTTTCCTGATTGTCCAGTGTGTTAGAAGTGGGACTTTTATTTTGACGGGCGTCTCTGCGAACGCCAGCGCCTGATCTCACAGCGCTCACTTAAAATTAGGGACACGTTACAGAATTGGGGTGTGGGTTTGGATAATGTGCTTAATTGTTCATTACATAATATAAAATAATGCTGTGGATCATTATATCACAAAAACACTGTACTTTATGAAAAACAGAGGCTAATTTGTTTAGTGGTGTGTGTGTGTGTGTGTGTGTGTGTGTGTGTGTGTGTGTGTGTGTGTGTGTGTGTGACATTCACCTATAACTTCTCGCCACTGGTTTCATCATAACTATGAGACAAGACAACAAAACCTACTTCAGGCAATAATAAACCCCAGTCATGTGGGCTGAATGAACCCGATAGGAAGCATGAGCTGAACATTTTGTGCTGACACGCACACAAAGGAGTATCTTGACACCTGTTCAGCACTGCGCACGAGACTGTGTGTGTGTGTGTGTGTGTGTGTGTGTGTGTGTGTGTGTGTGGCGCGAGACCCATACGAGGCCAGTGACTCTCGGTGGATGGAGAGGAGTGAGCCTGAACCCCTGCTGACCCACTTACTGAGCGCTCAGGTCATGCGTGATGAACAAAGAGCAGCTGTTTATCAACACACACACACACACTTTTGTTTTTGTTCATGAGCTGAACTCAAAGACCTAAGACTTTTTTCTATGTTACACACAAAAATACACATTTTAGAGTGGCCTTTTATTGTGGCCAGCCTAAGGCACACCTGTGCAATAATCATGCTGTCTAATCCGCATCTTTATATGCCACACCTGTGAGGTGGATGGATTATCTCTGCAAAGAAGTGCTCACTAACACAGATTTAGAAAGATTTGTGAACAATATTTGAGAGAAATAGGCCTTTTGTGTACATAGAAAAAGTTCAGCTCATGAAAAATGGGGGCAAAAACAAGTGTTGAATTTATAATTTTGTTCAGACTTTGTATGGTTCTTGTAAGGATATTAAACAATCAATGTCAATTATGTAAATAAAATATTGAAAAGTCCATGAAAAAATGGGTTTTATGTCTGGTCACAATTGTGACCGTGGGATTATCTGGGTTAAAATGCATTAGGCTATAGTATATTTGTATTGTACTAAAAACATACTCTTTTAAATACATTTAATAGTACGTCTTTTTCACGTACATACATGTCCTAATAAATGACACCAATCAATAACTAAAACAGGCCAGCTGAGTGAATGACTTTGGTAAAATCATCTTGAGCTTCATTTAAAGCTTTAAAGTAGTGGTCAGATGGTTACAATATCTATGGTTAAATATTACTATAGAATCATGATGCAATTTGTGACCTTTTCGGAGGCCCCTGATTACTGGATAATGATTTTAAACATGATTACATGGCTTTTTTTGTATTATTGATTAACTAAATGTTTAAAAGCTGAGATTAAGTTATAATGAAATACAATCAGTTTTATACACATCTTTAAATGGGCTTAAAAAAAGCAGCAAGTTTTAATATTTCATTACAAACCAAAAAATATTTTTGAGCTAACAAAACGCCTCCCGTCCGATAAATCGCTTTGTTATGATTTCTAAGTGATATACTTTTGATATTAAACGGATTTAATCTATTTTCTGTCACTTTCTACGAAATTCAGGGAACAAATGCCGTTTGATGCGTGTACTGTGTCTGATATAACGTTACATCCAAAAGCATCGATATCGAATTGAATCGAGATCAGAATTGAATCGCAAGCTTGTGAATCGAATCGTTTATTTTGTCTCAATACACAGCCCAGCTCTACTTGATTTCGACTTAATTAAACAACAAACATTCAAATAGTAAATGCTTCAGCTCAGTAGTTCATGTACGTCAAATTTTAACGTCATTAATGCACGTTGTTTTTATATCTTTATAATGTAATCTGAACCAGAACTTTAGTATTGTCAGAACAGATGAGGCATGTAAACATCTCTATAAACACACACACAACACACACACACACACACACACACACACACACACACACACACACACACACACACACACACACAGTTGAGTTGCCCATATAATAGCGAGTTATTGATCTCAGATGTGATCTCTCACCTGCTGACTCGCCAGTGTTGATCCAGTCCGGGTTGGCAATGCTCGCTATGGCAAATATATCCGCAGCCAGAAAGAGACATCCTGAAATAATGGTGAGTTTATCCATCTCAGGTGCCCTGGGCTCGGATACAGGAGTGAACAACTGAGCTAGTCTCTCTACACTACAGATATCAGTGAACAACAACACTGCTCGCGTCTGCCAGCATGATATGCACTGATATATATATATATGTGTGTGGTGTGTGTGTGTGTGTGTGTGTGTGTGTGTGTGTGTGTGTGTGTGTGTGTGTGTGTGTGTGTGTGTTACGATATGGCTATAAGTCCAGCAGATGTGTAGAAGGAAACACACGATCCCTAGAGCCCAGGTTGTGTTTCTGATCTTCCTCTTGACAGTTGATGCTCCATCATCATCATCATCCTCATCCTCATCCTCATCACACACTGCGGGCTTCTTCTTCTCCTCCAGTTAACGTAACGTTACTTGCTAACAGGCTACAGATCCTCCGCACGGTTTGTTTGCCATCCGGAGGGCCTACTTCCACTCGACGTCCACATATCCATCTCAAATAAAGTCTTGATCTTGGGATTTAACAGCAAAAAAAGGCGTGAAAGCAACGAATTAGCGGCCGTTTTGATCGAGGGTGTTGTGGTCCATCTTTCTGCTCAAGCTGCGCGCGCAGCTTCACGGACGCCGAGCGCGAGCACAGCAGCACCGCATCACCTTCATGCCCGAAAAACTCGTCGAAATGTGCGGAGAAAGATCGCTAACTGTGTGGATTCGCGAAGAAAGCCGCAGAAGCATGAGAAGCGGCGATGTAAACGCTCCTCTCTCGCGTTCTTCCCAATGACATCAAGCGAAAACCCCCACGCAGCGTCTGTCGTCAAACAAAACAGGCCCGCGAGATCTCGCCGTCGTCTACGCTCTCGCGAGACTCCTCCGCGTGACTAGAGGTCAGTTGTGTGTGTGTGTGTGTGTGTGTGTGTGTGTGTGTGTGTGTGTGTGTGTGTGTGTGTGTGTGTGTGTGTGTGTGTGTGTGTGTGTGTGTGTGTGTGTTGTGTGTGTGTGTGTGTGTGTGTGTGTGTGTGGCGTTCAACATCTGTCTGTCAGCAGTCAGCACTTCTGTAATTGCCCACTCAATGCAGGCAGGAATCTCAAAATATATTTCATGAACAATATATGGCGTTCTGGACGAAGGAGAAAGATACCATTGTGTTTGTATTATGAATGACGAGCGCGGGGTCCAAAAATCATGAGATCGCCATAAAATTGCGTTTATTTGCGCATTCGTGCACTAATTATATTATCAGCTTGTTTATATTACAGATAAAAAATAAAGGAAAATTGCGAAAAAAATATATATATTAAGCAGACAAAAATGAAGATAGACACTGGAAAATGTTAGTATCTAATGTATGAGCATGTGGATGGATACTGCTCAAATTACAATAGGCTAATCATAATTTACATATTATGGAAATAGTCAAAAAGTAAATGAACAATATTGTTAGTTCATACTTCAGTAACCTTATGACAAATACTCAATACTTTGTTTAGCTATGAGAAAAGTATGTTGAAAATCTGTTTTTTTTCATTGACCGATCTTTGACTAGTTTAAAACTATATTAGAGTGTAAAACTATATAGCTTAGTTTAAATATAAGTATACCGTATACATATCGTTAGCCTCATAGCATAATTGCCTAAGTCATATTTCAACGTTTTTGGAAAACACGAAAAAACACAATATTTAGAAATCACATTGTGTTTTTTTATTGATATTATAACAGTACATTCAACCAGATGTGTGAACAAGTATGCAAAAAGAAAAAAGATCCATCACCAATTGCCTAACAAATAAAGTGACTTAGGCAGAACATGCCATGACTTAGGCATTTTTTCTCTTACATATAAATGCAAACATAACATAACATAACAAAAGTTGTTTTTCTCTCCTAAATATAACCAAGATGTGTAACTTGCCCACCTTAACCAAGTTGTTTCTTAATGTCTAACCGTAACTACTGTTTTCCTTTTTCACCCTTAATCGAAGTTCCACTCAGGTGCTGTGCAAACATAACATAACCATAGTTTTTTTATTCTCCTAAATATAACCAAGATGTGTAACTTAACCCTAACCAAGTTGTTTCTTAATGTCTAACCTTAACCACTTTTCCTTTCCCACCAAGTTCTACTCAGGTGCTGTGCACACTCTTTTTCACACTGTCTATTGATGAGGGAGGTTGTCATAGTACTGGTGGGCCACTCTTGGTAGTACTGGTTTCATTGCCTGCAAGTCATTGAATTTCCTGAGAGTAATTGGCAATTGGGCAGGAAAGAGTGGGACCCAGTGGAATGGTTCTTTGGGGATGTTGATTCGCTGAGGCAGGTCCTCCCATTCAGACTCAAATTCCAACTTGTACCGGATTTGACCATCAGCCAAGTACTGGAGAGCCCGGAGCCCATGGACTGTGGGGTCACCAACCTTTTTACCTGGTCGAATATTGGTGACATAGGCCCCAGATAACTTCATGAAGTCATTGTGGTATAGTTGAGTCACCTTGTATGGGATGGATGCATTCGTGCAGTCTCAAAGATGACAATGTAATCACGTGGAGTGTGAATTTCTTTGACGATGCGCCGCTCAATGAGGCTATGCATGGAGTCACACTCCATTTGTGTGTGCCCAGCAACCAGAAACTTCTGCTCTATGGTGACACCATACTTCATGGCCAGTTGAAGGTAGGTGTTGCTGATGGCACCACAACGATTTTGATACCCACAGCCATCACTCCAGACAATGACTTTCTCAATGTTTCCGTTGGCCTCTAGGATTGATTCGAAGTGTTTGGACTGCAGATGGGCAAAAACCTCACTGCTAAGGGAGCCTTCATGCTCTTCCCAAGCGTAACAATATCCATCTTTGTTGTTCATGTTGAAGCAAGTAAAGTTGTGCATCTGTAATTTAGTTTTGTAATACATGGTACTCGCTTTCGTCTGGGGGCACAAAAGAACACATTGAAGGTCCATTGTCCACACTGAAAGTTTGTCACTGGACTCCTTTTTATCCTTAGCTTTTTCAGCTTGAGCCTGAGCCTTTAATTTCAAGTGAGTAGTAAGGGTATCCTGATCTGTATTTCCTACCTTGGCGCTGACACATACATCACACTGGTCTTTTTTTGGTATGAACACAGAGTACTTCTGCTCACTGAACACTTTTCGAAAATATGTCTCACTCACAGCACGTGCTCCATTTTCACCAGCAGCTTTCTGATATTCCTTGTGAAGATCACTTAGAACTGTTCCTGGCTCCAGGAACTTCTTTTCCTGATAGGAGGGAACCTGACGGCAGTAATGGGATGGGACTGTAGGCAATCCAGAGAGCCATTCTTTCAGGAAGGTCTGGTCAACATCTGATATGGGCACATGTGGGCCAGTCTTGTTGTTCTTGGGTTTACATGGATCAGTTTTGGATTTCATGTCCACAGTTAACCATGATCCGATGGTTCTAGGGGCGATGCCAAGTGTTGAACAGAAAAGATTCTTACACACAGGTAGTTTACATCTATCTGCCAGTTGCAGGTGGTAAAGTAGGGACGTTGTTCTCCTTGATGCAACACCACCTTTCTTCTGTTTTATGGGCACATTTTCAACTAGAGTCTGGATATACAGCTTGCGTGTCTCCCAGGAGGGCATGGACCAGAAATTGTTGAAGATATCGGTTCTCTCCTCTTCAGTCAGTAGTTCACAACTTCGTTTCTCCGACTTTAAGCAGTGCTGTGATGTGCAGGGTGGACCCATGGTCTTTGGTGGTCTCTCCTGTCCCATTGTATTCTTGTAACTCTCCCCCTTAAGACGCTTCTCCCTTATCACCTCTCGCTTCCACGTATCTGGCCTCGGACGCCTATGACGTTGAATAGCAGCGGCTCCTGCATGTCCTTCACTGTGTTGAGCTGTGTCTGTATCACTACCATTATCTTGGCTGTCATCTTTCTCAGGTCTATAGTCCTCATCTAAGACAGTGTCATCGATTTCACTATTTGACGATAAATCAGGATCTGATTCAGCTTGGGAGGCTTTACTGGCTGTTTCCTCTTCTATCTGTTGCCCCATGTCTACGTCATTACCTTCTTTCTCAGGTCTACTCTCATCTAAATCCTCTAACTCCACTACATTTCCTGACAATAAAGCAGAACATAAAGTGCTGTTGAATATTTTAACACAATTCATATGTTCACTGCAAAAAAAAAAGTAACACTTTACAAAAAGGTTAATTTATTAAACAATATGTATTAACTAACATGAACTTGCAATGAGTAATACATTTGTTACAGTATTTATTAATCTTTGTAAATGTTATGTAATAGAAATAAAGCTGTTCATTGTTTGTTCATGTTAGTTCACAGTGCATTAACTAATTATTAACAAGATTTTAATAGTTTTACTAAATGTGGAAATTAACATTAACAAAGATGAACAAATGCTCTATAAGTGCAGTTCATTATTAGTTAATGTTAATTAATGTAGTTAACTAATGAACCCTATTGTAAAGTGTTACCCCAAAAAATCTAAATCTTACCAGATACTTCTTATGTCTAGTCAAAATGTCTCATTTCTAAATGTCTAATTTCTAAAACAAATCTATTTGCCCTTAAAATAAAAAGAAAATGCCTGAAAAATTACTTCACTTGCCTAAAATTACCTAAATGTTTTTTTATGGTGATGTTCTGACCAGAAATTAGGTAATATTTAGCTAGTGTTTGCTAGCTACTTATCTTGTAGCAAAAAATGTGATTTCAAGTTTAAATACACAGTTTATAATCCCTTTGATTGACTGAAATTACATTTAGTGTCTAGAAAATATAAGAAATATGAACTCTTACCAGATGAAAACGAATCAAACAGAAGAGCTAATACATCACTTCTGGACATCTGTCTTTCCACGTTTTTTGCCATTTTGTTTGTATCAAAACTGCCTAAGTCAAAGAGATGACTTAGGCAGATAGTGTTTTTGGATCCTAATAAGTGTTGTGATTGGCTAAGGACATGGGCAGAAAGGCAGGGTGATGCAGCAGTGGAAGGACAGTAAAAATAGGCAGATATCACAATTTGGCAAAAAAATGACTTAGGCAATTATGCTATGAGGCTAACGATATGAGATACACTTTTAACTAGGGGTGGAACGGTACATGTATTCGTATCGAACCGAAACGGTACGGGCGTCACGGTTCGGTGCACGAATTTGCACGTAGAATACACGGTACAAAAACACGCGCGCGCGCGCGCGAGAGAGAGAGAGAGAGAGAGAGAGAGAGAGAGAGAGAGAGAGAGAGAGAGAGAGAGAGAGAGAGAGAGAGAGAGAGAGAGAGAGAGAGAGAGAGAGAGAGAGAGGCGCGATGAACATTGTGTGTGTCTGCGCGCGCGTGTGCGAGAGAGAGGCGCGATGAACAGTCAGTGTGTGTGTGTGCGTGTTTGCGCGCGTGCGAGAGAGATCTCTCGTGCGCGATCCAACAGTGGAAACATACTCCGTCATTTTTTCATACAGGACATCATTAAAACTGCAAAGTGTTTACTGTTTACTTTTGTGTACACTTGCAATAAAACACAACATTGTGCTTTTGTCACACTCTAAACTCTTGTCAAACTGTAACCTACAAATGTTAACAAAAGTTTTTAAAGGTAGTATTATTTTATACGGAAATCAATTATTTATAATTCAGATGAGAATAAAGTTAGGGTTAACTAAAAATGAAGGAAAACAAATATATTGATCTGAAAGAGCAAATTAATTTTAAATTCATTCAGGTACAATTACCAAACATATCTCAAGGTCTTTTCATCTTTTTAATAATTTAATAAATAAACTAATTATATAAAACTCCTGTCAGTGCACTACAAGTAAACTGGTTCTATGCCTTTATTAATAAAACTTATTTAAAAAATACAAGGCTTAAGACATTTATAAAAATGCCTTCTGCATTTTTGTTTTGCTTTTCACTCCACTGTACCGAAATCGTACCGAACCGTGACGTCTGAACCGAGGTATGAACCGAACCGTGACTTATGTGTACCGTTCCACCCCTACTTTTAACACATTTATGCTAAATCTTTGACAATTAAAACATGCCATGTAATGTTTTAATTACAAACACGCATTAATCATGCAAATTATTTTTTAAATGCAGCCAAAACAAACATTTTCTTTTACTTTTAATAATTCACACATAGCCTACCTATTTAAAACATTAATTTCCCCCCACATTTATCTTCTCATTGTCTCCCTCTGCAGGCCACTGGAAGAACTCACACATAGACATTTATGAAATAAATAATTGACAAATTATGAAGCAGGCCAGCAGTATTTATGACCGATAGACTTGCTTTAATGAATGTACAGCACATATACAGTGAAAAGGATGAAAGTGATGGCTGTGTTATCAGTACACCGTTACTAAAGACCAGACTTCATGATGAACAGATCAAAAAAAATACAACTGTCAACAGTAATCAGAGCTTCAGGATTATTTTTTACACTTGAGTAAGCAGCTGCACAATGTGTGCACTTTATATTAGGACTTTCCCTCACAATTCATCAACAAATGGTGTGTTGGCCAGATGTCCACAACTTGACATGGTCTTCTTGCTTTCAACAAACTTCTTTGCAGCCTGTAGACAAAACAAAACAAAAGTTGTTTATTGCTTTAAAACCATTTCATGAGCAAAAGAGGCGGATCCCATCACAGTTTTCATGAGCGCCAATATTAGCTTTATAAACCAAAACCAGTTTCTGAAAAATTTATCATGGGGGATATTTAGGATTGACTCTCTTTTGCATCGTCTCTAGTGGCCAGTCGATGAATTGCAGCTGAAGTCACTTCCGCGTTGGCTTCACGAGAGAGACTGGAAGGTTGCCGCTTGGTTAAAAGTCTTACTTTGAGCACGTCGCTGGCGGTGAGGGAGTCGATGGTCTGCGTGACAGACTCTGGTGAGATGTAGGAGCCGCTGCTGATCACCTGAACACCCAACTCCTCCAGAAGACCCTCCGAAGTCTCCAGAGACATCAGATAATCCGCCTTCAGCTGGTTCCTACACACACACACACACACACACACAAACACCATTCAAAACCACACACCAACACAAGCAGCTCTGAGCTCGACCACAGCGGATTTATGAAAGCCTGTCGTAGCCTACATTTTTATAAAAATATTTCCTGTAATTACAAGCATTTCATTTGTATTAGTTCAGAAGGCACTGATTATTCGGCAGTGCATTATGGGTGTAAAAGCTTTGCCAATGCAAAGACTGGTGATCTGGTCAGCTGACCGGCTGGTGTTAGACTCACTTTGCTCTGGTGAGATCCTCTTCAGTGAGTTTACCTTCAGCAACAGCCGTCACCTGTGCCACGGCTGCATTGATCACCTGCACAGAGAGAGAGAGACAGAGAGAGCACATTGAACATTTACTTTTAATACGCTTTACCTAATTGATGTGTTGTGGTCAGAGTGAGGTGACAATAACAGAAGTTTGGCGTCAATATGCCAAAGCATTGTGAAGGTACAGCCTCAGAGTCATTTTGGTATCATGTTATCAACTTTGTTGATGTGGTAAACGGAAACGATTTGTTTATTGACAAGAAATCCGCAACTTTTTGCTAGCACAGTCTAAAGATGATCGTAATCGAATATGGTGAATATTGAAAAAACTGTCTAGGAAGAGTTAAAAAAGTAGTTAGTTTTAGTAGACCAGTTTAATTCAAATAGGCTAATTTACTCAATTAATAGCTTGTCAGCGCCAACATATAGCATGATTGTGTTCAGGCGTCCCGAGTTAGAGTCCCGGCTCGTGGACCTTTCCCAATTCCGGTCCCACGTTGCTTCCTGTCCATTTTGAACTGTCCTCTCTCATTAATAAAAAAAAGTGAAAATTATAACCACAAGGTGGCGCTGCCCCGAAACTAGCACTAACGCCCGTTTCACACATACTCCGTTTGCAGTGCGTATGCGGTGCGTATTTTTTTCCGCACCCATGTTAACAGGTTAGAGCTTTCACACTGCACGCGGGTGCAGTCCGTCGATCCGTTGCAGTTGCGGTGCGTATACAGCAGTGCAGAGATCGTTTCCGCACCGAGTCTATTTCTGCTGTGCTGCAAACGCTGAATTAAAGTGACAGCGCACGGTTCGTGGTCAAAATTAACACAGATTGACCTGAAAATGTAGTAATTTCACCATAAATGCATTTAATTCAATAAAATGTAGTAATCTCACCATACATGTATTTAATTAAATACTACTTTTTATCTTTTTACTTTAAGACCGGGGTTTTAAGCAAGGAAAACGACAATTTACCTCAACAAGGACATAATAATGAACGACACTCATTCGTGGTGGAAAAACAAGTTCTTTGTGACATGCAAGATTAATCATATTAAAATTTAAATGCAAAAGAAAAGGCATGAGAATCGGCTGTTTTTGTCAATTTTAAGTTTTAAATTAAAATGTTTACGATTTTAAAGGTTCTCTAAGCGATCCTGGGTGACGTCACTTCTTGTTGACGTTCGAACTATTGTCAAACAAAACGGAGGCTAGCTAGACCCTCCCTCCTCCTCATCCGCGCACTAACCCCTCAAACCCACCCCCAAACACTTGTTGTCGGTTATTGGCTGGAACAGTTTGTTATGTTTCGTAGCGCGGGTCGCTAGAGTTTGTTTTTGTAGCCGGTTGTGGAGCCTGGAGTGTCCGCAGAGACCGCATCTTTTTACAGTGTGTTCAGGGGACAGGCAGCCAGTGGATAGTGAGGAGATATTTGCTGTATGTGACAAAAAATGTTTTGGCCTTAAAAACGCATGACATCGCTTAGAGCACCTTTAATATAAGTACATGGTAAAATACTTGACCACTTTCTTAACCAACTTAATATATATAGAAGTAATGCATGCAATTATAGGCCTATGTTTTTTAAATTGTATTTAAACGTGCATACGTCCATTCAAGTTTGTATAAGTGTACAAAGAGAATCGCAATGCTGACAAAACTTTTTTTTAATAAAAGTTGCTGCATAACTTCTGGATTTTAAATAAAAATAGTGAGTATATGTTTGTGGTACAGCCGCGGATCAGTTACGCACTGCAAACGCAGCATATGTGAAAGCACTATAGCGTGTGCTGCTCCTGTACCGTATACGCACCGCAACAGGCACCGCATACGCACTGCAAACGGAGTATGTGAGAAACGGGCATAACACTGTCAGGGCTTGATCCCGAAGACGCATACCGAGTTTCGTAATGATGTGGCAATGCCTTTGTAAAATCATTAAAAAAAATTTTTAAAAAATGGTTGACCAGTTTTGTGATTTTTGGCCACACCATTCAGAAGTTATAATGAAAAATGGTCTCTTTACCACTAGGTGGCGCTGCGCTGAAACTGCCTCAGCAGGCGTGTGTGCAGGCGGCCACGGGTCATAGTTGTCATAACACACACCAAGTTTGGTGAGAATACGCAAAAGCGTTGCGGAGATATAGCCTCGCGTTCATTTTGGCGTGTGATTTGTCGAAATCGTTTGCACGTTATTCGAGAACGGTTTGACGAATTGACTTGAATTCCATAACTTTATAGGGTTTCTTTTTAAAACTTAAACTTCTCACTTTTTAAAAGTTCCATAAACTTTTTAACTTTGATTTTCCCCTAGACATGTTTCGGGGTTTTGCGTGTGTTTGTTGATTCAGTTCAGTTCAATAACTCTTGATTTCGATTTTGGGATTCGAATATTAGTTGTATTTTTCAGCTTGAATATGTTTACACTATCAAATGTGGCAAAATACAATACTCCTTTTTACAATTATCTTATATAGCCTAGCCGTTTTTAACAGGATGAACAGTTGAAATACAAAACATGTTATTCGGACCAGCCCTACACGATTGTGTTGTTATTCACTATGAGTCAGTTCAGTGTTGATTCAATTGAGTTCGATAACTGTGTCAATGTTGCAAAATTAATCAATTATGGACTAAAGTCAATTGAGATATAAAGCAGCTCTGCAGAAAACAGTGTTTCAAAAGTGTTGTGTGGCAAGGAAGGGTTTGTTGAAGCGCACTCACCTCGCGGGCCGAGTCTGCCTGAGAGATGACATACACCCCGAAGAGCCCAGAGTCCGAGTATGTGGCGCTGAAAGCCGTGGCCTGCACAGAAAACACACCAGAAGCATCTCAACTGTAGTAAGAGTAGTGCTGCGAATCGTCTCAACTGAAAACAACGCAGCGCTGCCAAAACGCTCTCAAGTGCCCACAGCTAGGCGTTCTCAGCTGGCTAAAACACTTTGGTGGACACACGGCCTTAATGCAGACCTGTTTTAATACTAGTGTGGATTTTCCTACAATATTCACTTATGACAGTAAAATAGGGCACTCTAAGTTAATCTACTGCAGTATTTCCGCTCAATCATTAGAAAATATGGCTAACACCCAGTGATGCTTGAAAAAAACACACAAAAAACTTCATATACCGTGAAACCGGTATCGGTTTGAAAAATACTGTGATATAATGTTTTGCTCATAGCGCCCAGCACTAAGCCAGAGCTTGTGTAAGCATGTGTACTAGAGCAGTGACCACACATGAGCAGTCCTCACATCGAAGGGCTGAGCGGTGGCCTTGGCGATGCCCTGGCTGAGTCTGCTGGTGACGTTGGACCCTCTCTTGACGTGCGGTCCGGCTCCCAGAAGCCTTTGCAGGACACTGAAGGCGTTGGCCTCGGCTGAGCCCGTGACGGCCCCCTCACAGGCCATCAGCGCGTGAACCAGCCCTCCTCCACTCTGCACACGCAGCTCTCCTGCAGAACACTCTTCATCAGTCTCACACAACACGTTCATTACTGCAGTGAAACACGTGTTCTCACTCACCGCCACGGTAAACGGCTGCGGCTCCCGGTGCTCCGGCCCTGAGGCTCCGCTGAACTGCTCTCCCACCTTCCTCAAAGCAGCATGACTGACTCCTGCACACACACACACACACACACACACACACACACACACACACACACACACACACACACACACACACATCAACAACATTCACTCATTACATGGTCTGGGATTGTTAATAGAAGCTACAAAACAGTATTTTTGTCTTTTCAACTCTAAAAGTGCCTCTATTATGCTGTTTTAAAGGCTACTTATTTTGTTTTGAGGTCTCCTACAATATGTTTACATCCATCAAAGATCGAAAAGAACTTTATCTCAGAATTGCAGCATCAGCTCTTCAAGATTCGGTCTTTCATCTGCTCTGATTGGTCAGATGACTCAGTCTGTTGTGATTGGTCTACTCTGCTCTGATTGGTCAGATGACTCAGTCTGTTGTGATTGGTCTACTCTGCTCTGATTGGTCAGATGACTCAGTCTGTTGTGATTGGTCTACTCTGCTCTGATTAGTCAGATGACCCAGTCTGTTGTGATTGGTCTACTCTGCTCTGATTGGTCAGATGACCCAGTCTGTTGTGATTGGTCTACTACTCTGCTCTGATTGGTCAGATGACTCAGTCTGTTGTGATTGGTCTACTCTGCTCTGATTGGTCTACTCTGACCATTGGCTGGCATTATGCAGGGTTTCCCATACATTCATTAATTTGTGGCGGGCCGCCACAATATCAACGCTGACCGCCACGGATTGATTTTCAGATTTTAAAACTATTTAATATGGGTAAAATTGTATTTTATTGTAGAGCTGCGCGCAGCTTGCTCCCCTTCTCTCTCTCTCTCTCTCTCTCACACACAAACTGACCAGACTGATCTCATGAAACTGCGTATGTATGACACGCCAATTCGTATTTCCATTTTTGGTGTGCTATCAACTCGCATAATTGCTTTTCAGCGTGTTTATGAACGCCGTTGACTTAGCGTTACATTACTGTATATATAAATATATGACCTACCCCAACCCCGTCCCTAAACCTACCCGTCACTGGTTAAAACCATTTATGAGTCTTTCCCTACCATCCTAGTAAGAAAAATATCGCTCCTTTAGTTCGTTCGGATTTTTAACAGCGTGTACATACACGCGGAATCACTCGGACATAACGGCGTAGACATACACGCATACACGCGGATAGCTCAAAATGCGTATAAATAACACGCCACTTGACTTGAAAGTGGCGTGTATGTTTACGCAAAAGTCATGATGTCATGTTGAACTGACAACGGAGGCGCGCGCGAATAGCCCCGCCTCCTCTTCAAGCACAGTCTCAAAACATGAGCATGCGTTGGAGGACGGATTGTTGCGGTCACTGAGGAGCTTATTTTCCCAGCGAATATTCCTGAATCAATCCGGAGTTGAATGGTTGTAATGAACACTGTTGCAAAACAACTCTGATAAGTTAATCTATGTTAAACGCTGTCGCGTTTCCATTACAGATTCAGGGTTTCCCGCAGCACTTTGTAACTAAGGCGGCCGCCTAAGCAACACACACGTCGTCAAAAAATGTATGAGCTTAGCCTGCCTTGTTACTCTGTCCTGTTTATAGCTTAAATTCTCTGCCCGAGCCAGAACTTGGACCGATATTTCCCACCGCCATCCTCGGGCCGGGCCCTTGATCTAGAGACGTGCGGCGCGGGACTAGATCTGATGGCCGAGTGCGAGGCAGGTGCGGGTGGTAATGCACTCACTGTGTGTGTGCGGGCTGTGGGAGAATAAAACGATTCACAGGACTCCCGCAAATAATGAATATCAATGAATAAAACATAAAAACTAATAAATTGTTATTAATCTGTTGCAGAAAAGAACTAAACAAAATTGAAACGATTTACTGTTTCTATTTGTAACATGTTTCCAGCGTGAGCGATGTAGCCAATCACAGACATATATGTTGATGTCTTAAACACAACGGCCAATCAGAAGCATTTAAGATAGACTCCCATCACCGCTCTAAACTGACTTTTTGTTCAGTGCTGATTTCTGCATGCTGGCAAATCCTCTGTTTATAACAAACAAAGTGTAGATATTGTGAAATATTCATTGTGCAATCAGCTTCTTCATTGATAATAATAGAGATGTTTGAGATCGCGATGATGTCAGCTTTTTAGGCATTATTAACATGCAGTCATGGCAAACCATACCATGGCAAAAGTATAACCTATGCTTTTATGTTAAATTAACAGTTGTTTGTAAATTCGCACCTCTGCATTTCGACAATCTTGTTTTGCACTTTATTATTTTATAGTTGTATAGTGTTTGTTAAAATTCAGTTGTTGTTTCAGTTATGTTTTGCACTTTTTAGCACAAATATTTTAAAATATTTGTATAGTTTGTTAAAATTGCACATTGCAAATGTTTTGAAAAGCTGGTTATTTATAAATCTAATTTATTATTTAAATTTAATATAGTGTTTAATAATTGTTACATTTAGTACAGAGCCTGTAGTCTATCACAAACAAGCCCATATGATAGGGCATTGGAATATTTTTTCAGAAAGGCCCGTAAAATAAAATGAAATGTTCAAACAAAGGGTGCAAAATATGCAACAAGTCTGTGGAGCAGTCATAGAAGTGTAGCAATGGCATAGCAATAGCAATGTCTTTAAGTTATCTGACATTATGTGTCCACCCCCCCCCCCCCCCCCCCCCCCCCAAAAAAAAAAAAAAACACACCACCACACATAGAATCTAATTCTGTGGGAAACACTGATTATGCAAATTTGTAACAAACCTACGTAAGTTCAGCAGGAAGTGACTGGAATTACTGATGACTTGTTTCAGACTCGATTCTTTCTTTTAGGAGGCAAAAACTCCACATATCCTTTAATTTGATATTTTTACATTAACAGCTATATTACACACCACATGAAAGGTAATATCCGAAAAAGCGTTGAAATAAAAATGTGTTTTATGTATAAGAGCAACCAAAACCACAATTTGACCAAACAAATAGACATACATCCATGAGAAAGTCTTACCTAATCCAACGAGAGCCATTCTGGCACTGGCGTAATTATTCACAAAGAACTGTTGCAGCTGGAAATGAAGAGCAGAAAGAGAAGAGAGTTTGCAAACGGCTGAGGTCAAACAACAGATGAAGATGAGCTGCGGTCAGTCACTTACAAGATCAACACCGATCTTCCCCACCATGAAGTCTGGACAGTACAGCGAGTTGCATAAAGCGTTCTTATACGCAGCTTCATGCAGCTTCTCAATAACACCTGTGCAGGGAAAACACACCAGCATCAGACTCTGCATGTCTTCAGATGATCTCACACTCATTTCTATTGGTGTTGGTGTGCGGTACCTATCTGTGGGCTCTGGTCTGCAATGGCCTTGTCGATCTTGATCCTCGGCGAGAGGTCAGACAACTCCCAAGGTCTGAAGTCGGGAGCAGTGGTCACATTGATCAGGTACTCGATCACGCCCTCACTGCACACACACACACACACACACACACACAAACACACAAACACACGTTTTCAAATCCAATCTTTTAAACCGTCATTTTGCAAGTGACAGTTGCAATATCTGCTATATCCACATTGTTTGCCACAGTAAAAAAATAAAACATCAGCAATTCTTGATGACAAGGAGACATGAAGTGATAATAAAACTGAGTACTGACAGATACTGAAGATTCCAGCGACAAATAATTTGTCTGTCCACACTAGACGCAACTGCGAGATGCGTAGAAATCAATCAAAATCCACAACCAATCAGAAGAGCTTGTTGGGGGCGAAGTTTCGCGGCAGGTGCACACCAGGACATTTTTAATGTAACTGATTGTATTCGTCTGAAAGAATGATTTCAGGGTGAGTAAATCATGGGCTAATTTTCATTTTTGGGTGAACTATCCCTTTAAAACACGTTTTAGCGTGACTGTCCAAATAAGCGATTACATTACCTTGAAATGATGAGTAGCTGTAACCTAATTATACAGAGGTGAAAGTTATGAGAAACAGCCGTGGGTGAATATTATGTCCAAATTAATTAATGTATTATTTTCGACAGGAAAGAGCTATAAAGATAACGCTTACTCTTTATTTTACTTTATTTTATGTACTTACAGTGCACTTACCCAAGAAAGTACAGGTAATATACGGTAACTACATGTGTTAAGGTTAGGTTTAGGGTTAGTACCTAGTTATTATAACCTATACCTATAATTACTATAATAAGCACATAGTAGCACTTAATTTTACAGTCCTGTTCCCCATGTACAAAGATAACTATAAGGATAACTATAGTTATCTATAGTAATAGTTTAGTTATAGTTAACTAAACATCTGTGGCATTGTGCTGTGTGATAAAACTGAACAATTTAGAGTGGCTTTTTATTGTGGCCAGCCTAAGGCACACCTGAGCAATAATCATGCTGTCTAATCCGCATCTTGATATGCCACACCTGTGAGGTGGATGGATTATCTCGGCAAAGGAGAAGTGCTCACTAACACAGATTTAGACAGATTTTGAACAATATTTGAGAGAAATAGGCCTTTTATGTACATAGAAAAAGTCTTAGATCTTTGAGTTCAACTCATGACAAATGGGGGCAAAAACAAAAGTGTTGCGTTTATAATTTTGTTCAGTGTTCAGCGTCCACACCAGCGGATGATATTGGTCTGTTTATTATAAGCGCCTGCTCGTCTGCCACTTTAAATACTCGAGCTGTTTAAATCAGGATGGATTCTGATTGGCTGATCAGCCGAAAGTGATTCCAACGATATTGTGTCTCTGTGCCGTTATCTTAATATTTGTTGTGGTTTTTAAAAATATAGTTACAGTTTCACATCCATCTACTGCTCATTTCCTGCGATATACTCACAGATCATCCCGTAGACAGTCCAGAGAATACACCATGTGTTCCCTCGAAGACGTCACGCTAAACACCAGCAAGTGAAACCGGACAGTGAGCGAAATGATAGCGCGCGATACAGAAAGTATTCATGGATAAATATAAGAAAAAGCTGACCTCAAGCTGGCTCCCGCTGCCTCCAGACCCCGGCAGATCCTGAAAGCTGACGCACCTTTAGTGGTCTGAGACACACAACACACTTAAAACATACAAAAACATCCCCTGCGCGTCTGATCAACTCACACAGACGTTTTAACACAGCAGATTCAGTGTGATTGTAAGAGCCAGTGTGCTCGATTTATAATGTGTTATAGTTCCACTGTTGGACACTGGGGGAGTGTGGGTTTGAATAGGCATATAAGAAGTCAGGTGTAACTAATGAGGAAGCAACCGTCAAAAATAATTCAAAGAAACTATTTTGACTGTGTCAGGATCATAGTGGACATTATGTTTAATGTGTATTGCATCGAACTGTGTGAAATAAGCCGATGAATGCAGTACTGGACTGGATGCGTCTTGTTTGGATCTCACGCGTCAGAAATAATCCTACAACACCACTGAGTGACCAGATCGCGTGGGTCAATTTTTTTATTTATTTTGATGTATACATCAACTGAAAGCTGAATAAATAAGCTTTCCGCTGATGTATGATTTGTTATGATATGACACTATTTGGCCTAGATACAGCTATTTGAAAATCTGAGGGTGCAAAAAAATAATAATAATTTTGATAATTTTGATCCATACAATGTATTGTTGGCTATTGCCACAAATATACCCGTATGATTCGTGACTGTTTTTGTGACCCAGGGTCTCACATATTGCTATATTCATTGCTGTATGTGTGAACGCACCAGATTGCCAGCTAACCGCAGCATGTGAGTGGCTCCCAGGTTTTCCACGGTCTCATATCGACTCCCGGCTTTCACAAACACGCCGACTTTAGAGACGGGGGAGTAGTTCTCCAGAGAGGCCACGAGGAGACCGCTGGGAAGCTTGGACACCTACACCAGACCACAGCGTCAGAAGTACAGCAGTGGGCCATGTGAACACACACACACACACACACACACACACACACACACACACGTGTTCCCTCACCTGGACGTCCTGTGGCGTGAGGGCTGGCGGAGCTGCAGGCTTTCGGGTCAGCAGAGGTTCAGTCAGCGCCTCGCTCCTCCTGGCGGAGGCGTAACAGCGTCTCTGGGGAAACACTCACTGTCAGTACACTAGCAGAGGTGGAAAAAACATTTCATAGACTTTTTTTTATTATTAAATTGTATTATTATTATTGGTTGTGTTTATGAATTAAATTAATTAGACATTATTTTTGATTATTAAAATTAAACCATTAAAATGGAATCCAGAACACAGATACATTTCGTAAAAAATGAAAAAAAAAATATTATTTCATAAATGTAAAAAATCCTCCCAAATTTTAATCCCATTTTATTTTATTCCAAATAAAAAAATTCTGGATTTCTTTTTCTTTTGAATTTTTTTTTAGTAATCAAAAAGCATGTCTAATTAATTAAAATCATGAAACTTTAAAATGTGTTAAAAGTTTGACAAATATTACATGTTTAGTTTTTTATTAAATATTAAAATTTTACTTCCTCAAATTCCACTTTCTTTTTTTTACCAAATACTCTGTTTCTTGGATTCCATTGTAATGTTTTAATTAAATTAAATTAAAAATATATGTATAAATCAAACATTTAGGTGTAACATTTAATATTTAGATTTAACTATTTAAAATATCTCTAAGTTGACAAATATTGTTGTAATTAAATGTGCTAAAAAGTGACCGTCAAAAATTCATACCAGTTTCTTAAACATAGTTTGAAGCTAAATGTGACAAAATGTTGCTGTTATTTTCAGCGTGAGCCGCTTTACAAACGGCGCCCCATAGTTTTAACCCTGTTTGAGTTTATTTCTTCTGTCAAACACAAAAGAAGATATTTTGGAGAATGTCGGAAACCAATAAGTTGATGGACCTCCATTTACTTCCATCGTAAATAAACAGTCAACGGGGTCCATGAACTGTTTAGTTACCGACATTCTCCAAAATATCTTCTTTTGTGTTCGACAGAAGAAAGAAACTCATCCCGGTTTGAAACAACATAAGCGTGAGTAAATGATGACAACGTTTACATTTTAAGGTGAACTGTCCCTTTAAGAAATGTTGCGCAAACCACTTGCCTTAATAAAAATGAGTAAAATCAAAAGGCCTTTTATCAGTGTAGAACATTTACCCAAACGTTTATTTTTTTTTATTTGTCAATTTTCAATATTTTTTTAAACCTAGAAATCACAATTTTTAAATTTCATCCCTGATATTCCTAGGTTTTCCTATGAACCCAGACTCCATCATCATAATGTTTTTGATCTAAAGGTCTCATTATGATCCTGGACGATGATGATGACCGGGTCAAAGGTCACATGTGACTGAAAGTACAGTATCAGAGTGTGTGTCACGGTGACCTTCATCACAGAAACAGCAGCAGATTGACACTAAACCAGCACTATCAGGACACCGGGATCTGTCTGGTCCGTGATCTGTGTGCTCGGGTGTTTATAAAGAGAGGAAAGTTTCCAACAGCTGCTTGCTTGCCAAACACCGGCTCATCAATGACACTAGCAACATTAGCCTGCAACACTGCAATGGGACGCTTGTGGTGACCCTAAAAGCGCTAATGTGTTTAAAACACGACCTTTAAACAGCGAGGAGCGAGCCGTGCAGTGTGTGAGGAGGAGGACTCACGGAGAGATGAGCGAAACCTCTGAATCCCGTCATGACTCTGTTCTCTCCTTCAGCCGCGGGGAAACACTGCTAATGCTATGGCCGACCCGGAGACCTACCCACAATCCACTGCGCCGCAGCCGCACGCCATATATGGACACACCGGAACCAAGAGCTGTTTAATATTAAAGGAGTAGTTCACTTTTAAAAAAAACTTTTGCTGATAATTTACTCACCCCCATGTCATCCAAGATGTCCACGTCTTTCTTTCTTCAGTCGAAAAGAAATTAAGGTTTTTGATGAAAACATTCCAGGATTTTCTCCATATAATGGACTTCATTGGGAGCCAAACGGTTCAAGGTCCAAAAGACCTTCAGAAAGTTTCAGTGCAGATTCAAAGGGCTTTAAACGACTCCAGACGATGAATAAGGGTCTTATCTAGGACCCTTCGAGTCATGACTCGAAAAAAGATTTGTTAATTTTGATGAACGAGTTCGAACAGGACAGTCACGAACGCTCATCACAGAACAGAGCAAGGCGAGCATTTGTGCTTAAAAAACTTAAACATTGTTATTTATTTTTTAAATGAGCGATGGTTTCACTAGATAAGACTCTTATTCATCGTCTGATATCGTTTAAAGCCCTTTGAAGCTGCACTGAAACTGTCTTTTGGACCTTGAACCGTTTGGCTGCCAATGAAGTCCATTATATGGAAGAAAATCCTGGAATGTTTTTATCAAAAACCTTAATTTCTTTTCGACTGAAGAAAGAAAGACATGGACATCTTGGATGACATGGGGGTGAGTAAATTATCAGCAAAAGTTTTTTTAAAAGTGAACTACTCCTTTAACAAGACGTACTGAAGTTAGTAACAATCGGAATAAAACGAATTAATGAAACTGAGTTCAGCACACTGATCTATACATTGACATAGTCATTCTATGTAGATCAGCAGCATGTCTTATGGGAACTCATTAAAAAAGTCACTAAACGACTGAATTATTATGTATAATAAATCATGTATGTAAAATAAAATTGAAAATATGTGAGCAGCTGCTATGTGTAGAAATTTAATAATGTAATGTTTTTTGTTTTAGCTACATGTTTTATAACATTCGTATACATTTTAAATAATTTAACATATTTTTTTATTTTCAGATTTTATAAATGTCAGAACACCCAGAATATTCATATATATATATATATATATATATATATATATATATATATATATATATATATATATATATATATATATATATATATATATATATATATATATATATATATATATAATATATATATATATATACAGTAGATAGAATTTTCCTCCGCGCGATATGCGCGCAGTAAATATCACCACTGAAGATGCCCTGGATCGAGCCAAGTGGCGAAGAGCATGCAAACAAGCGGACCCTATATAAATATGGGATACACGCTAGGACAGAGAGAGACAGTAGAATATATTTTACATTTATTATATATATATTTTTATTAAGACGGAAGACTCTTTGATGACTGTTTATTTTTTACAATGTTCTTTATCTGTACAAGTTTCAGTTCATTTCATTAGTCAAGCGGTAAAACAGTAAATAGTACAAATATTGTACCCTGATTTAGCTTGGTCGTTAAAAAACCTTGCACCTTTATTATGTAGTTGTTTTGTTGTTTTCCCTCTTATTCGTCTCGTTTTGATGACGCAACACTGAGCGACACACACTGAACGCCGCTGCTAATCCATAGACAGTACGAATCAGGCGTTGAATCTGTCGGTCCTCCGTGAAGCATCGCACGCCGAGAGGACTGAACGCGTTTACCACACACACCACACACCTGACGCGCGCAGACATGGTAAATATGTGCTTGCCTTTTAATCATAGGCTTTAACTTGTGTTTAGATAATCTCCATCATAATGTGTGTGTGTAGAGTGTATCTCTGACTGTCCATCCAAAACCTGATGCTCTTTGCGTCTGTATCATCAATGTTACGCTATTGGAAATTGTTTCTAGTGAAAAGTCGTGGCGTTTTAATGGCTATTTACCGGCACACATGACACATCTTGAAATCCATCAACCCAAGTGTGTGAGACACACTATAGATCCACCAATAAGGAAACATTGATGCATATAATATCTTCTTGAATATAATATCTTCTAGAAAATCAGTAAAATACCATTTCAAAACAATACTGTGATATTGTCAAACTGCAAAATTCATCAGTTAAACAGTAACAGTGACATGAAAATAAAATCCCTAAAAACATTGCATAAACATTCAT
Source organism: Chrosomus eos (assembly GCA_036326025.1). Taxonomy (NCBI): domain Eukaryota; kingdom Metazoa; phylum Chordata; class Actinopteri; order Cypriniformes; family Leuciscidae; genus Chrosomus; species Chrosomus eos. Next base: position 7,254,696 of record CM070821.1, read on the forward strand.
TTAGTTTGTCTCTTCCTTCCTTTAATGTATCCAATTCCCCGATAGCTTCTTTTCATGCTATCAGTTTGAAATAATGATAGAATATAGATGAATGCGGTCTTTCAACTAAATGTAGTTGTCCATGATATTGCCCAACTTAATATCAGGTTATTGCATAACACCAAAGGACTTTTTTTTGTGTGTGACAAACTTTATGAAATTCCTACATTTTTAGAAATGTATGTATAGGAAAAGTGATGGCCACTTGAAATAGACAAGATTGCCATGAAATAGACACTTGCACAATTATGCCAGGAGTGTCCATTAATAATTAAAAAAAATATTTTCTTTATTTATAAAAGTTAATATTTATGAAATTATTTTGTCTACCGTCACACCATAGGATGATTTTGAGATTTGGCTCATTTGTAAAAAAAAAAAAAAAAAAAAAAAAACAACTCTGGTATTAAAACAACAAATTCATGTAAAACAAGAAAATGTTCAACAATGTACAGTTTTCTAAATGATGAAAATGTGAAATAACTGTTCTGTGACAGTGAAAAGGCCACGTCATGTCAACTACCCACGTGTAACAACAACAACACCAACCGCCCGCCGCGATCTGTCACGTGTTTAGATGTCGATGCAGGAGCTCAAGCTTCTCCGGTGCAGTTAGAGATCTTCCCTGAACATGTGAAAGACTCACAACTGTTAATGCTGTCCTCTTCCAGGCGGAGTCAGACGTCAATCCTAAAGCGTATCCTCTGGCCGACGCCACTCTCTCTAAAACCATCCTGGATCTGGTGCAACAAGCCGCCAATTACAAACAACTGAGGAAAGGAGCCAATGAAGGTACAGGAGTGACCCAGCGAAGTGTTTCCCTTTCCCATCACAATCTCAGACTGAACATTCCCAAAATTAGCTTCTTTTGCTTTTTAAAGGTTTGTTTTCGGTTAGCCAGGAAGGTTTTCCTTATGGAAATATAATGTTCTTTTTAGTTTTGGAGAATGCCAGGACCCGGCAATATGATTGGTTGATTGGTTCAAAGCACGTTTTATGGGTAGTCACTTTAATGCCTGTTACAAATCAGACAAGTAGTTTGAACTATGTTATAACGACCATTAATTGTTTTCAGCCACTAAAACCCTGAACCGCGGGATCGCGGAGTTCATCGTGATGGCGGCGGACGCGGAGCCGCTGGAGATCATCCTTCACCTGCCTCTGCTGTGCGAGGACAAGAACGTCCCGTACGTGTTCGTGCGCTCCAAGCAGGCCTTGGGTCGCGCGTGTGGCGTGTCCCGGCCCGTCATCGCCTCCTCCGTCACCGTTAAAGAAGGCTCTCAGCTCCGGCCTCAGATCCAGTCCCTGCAGACGGCCATCGAGAGGCTCCTCGTCTGAGACATGAGCTCCTCTCGCCCACTTTAGTGCTCGCTTTTAATTCTGCTCATTGTATATTTTAAAGGTGCAGTCTGTAAGAATGACAGCTAGTGGTCGAAATCGGTACTGCAGTCCAATTAAAAATCGTTGTTTCTCCCGCCTCCTGCTCCTCAGACGAGACGGCGCTCACACGGGTCGCCAGTTTGAGACGTGCAACAGGAACGAGCGCAAAGGACAATGAAAATTGGCATCGTTCAGTATCACGGATCAAAACTAACAAACACTCCAGCCTGGAAACGCACATTTCACAGTAAAATAATAAACTAGCTGTAGGAGTGTTTTTCAGAGAAACGAGTATGTGAACTTAGCATGTTTCCTCAATATATGCAAACATATGGTGTTTTTATGCTTTAGTTGAGTGAAAACCTCACATACAGCACCTTTAAAGGTGTAATCTTTAGCAGCATCTAGTGGTGGGTTGTGAATTGCACCCAACAGAAGTTATGGTGGCCGATAGGAAGTGATGTCGTCGTCTGAGACAGCAGAGAGTAGCCAGTTAACCAATGAGGTTTCTTTACAAAGATTAATAAGTAATGATTACTTAAGTATTCAGGAAAATGATGTTATTGTGAATATTATTGTTACTTGTTCATCATTGTCAGTGTTTTATTCACTGACTTTAGCTCGCTTCTTTGCACAAAGAACAACATAGTGATGAAACGTGTTTGTCCATTTAGGGCCACTGTAGAAACATGTCGATGTAAGGGGACCCGCGTGTGTGTAGATAAAAATGGCTCATTCTAAGTTAATAAAAACATAATGGTTTATTTAGGTCTTTATTTACCACTGAAAACATAGTTATGTATATAATATTGCATTTCTGTCAACAAATCCCCCTAAATATTACACAATGCACCTTTAATTCTGCTCATTTTGTCATTGTATATTTAATTACTGAAATAACTATTTTTTATTCACTGATAGACTGAAGTGTGTGTGACAGAATGGAAAACATCCTGGATTATGTTGTACTCTATGGTTTAAAAGTTTGAGATCAATAAGATTTATTAAAATGTTTTTGTAAGAAGTCTCGTGTTCAACATGACTGCGTGGCCAGGATTACAGTAAAAAGCTGAATTTTCAGCATCATTACATGATCCTTCAGAAATCATTCTCATATGATTTGATGCTCAAGGGACATTTATTATCAGTGTTGAAAACAGTTGTGCTGCTTAATATGTTTGATGAATAGAGTTCAAAAGAACTGAGTTTATTTGAAATTTTGCTTTCTACAGTCGCTATATTCATTGGTCGGTCGATCGTGTACGTCACGCAAACATTGGTCAAAACTACATTTCAATCATCTTTACCCTCATGGCTTCTGAACAGCGTAAAAAAGCCCAAAATGTAAATTCACAGATGATTTACAGAGAAAATCCCAGTGTTTTCGTCTTGGTCGGGATCCGAGTATATCAATGTCACTTTATTTATACAGCACCATTTAAAACACCAACTGTTATGTGCTGTACATCGCAAAAACAAACAGATAACATGACAGTCTCATCGTGTAATAAATGACCTAGAGTCTAGACCAAAGCTGGAGTCAAATAAAGGTGCTAGCGACCTAGAAGCCCAGGAAAGTGTACAAGAGAACATCAGGAGGAATTAAATGACTTTTTACTGAAATAGTGTAGTAGATTGTTTTTTTAACCTATGGCCATGAAAAGATACAGTGTCATGTAAAAGTTGTTAAACTATTTGTTTATTATTCTGTTGCGGGCCAAAAGTTGAATGGAAAGGATGCATTACTTTATGTATTAACCCTTAACTGTCACTTGCCCGTATACGGGCAAACTAAATTTACTTCGCTATATTACTATTAAATCCTAATCTAGTCATGACAAACTATATATCGTTGGAAAGCTCTAAGTCTCCTAAATAGATATTTTAGCGTTGCTTTTTTCTTACAAATTACTAATGAACAGTAATATATGAATTTATGACAAGAGTGCGCCTCAAAAAATCGACGTCATTACAGGAGTTTCTGACCTTTGTCACAAAAAGTCGACGCACACACTTTTAATTATTGAAACTTTGGTTTTTAGTGCTAAAAGTTCATTATAAAACATAATCTAGTATTTGTCATGAAAAAAAAGATAAAATTATGTTTTAAAAAGTAAAGTAAGAGTCCTCTAAAAAGTATAATATATATTATATATATAGATGTAATTTTTTATTATTATTATATAACATATTTTAGTAGTTATCATAAATTAGTTATCATTTGAAAGCTTACGAACTCAGAATTCATCCTGTGAAAACCGTTTTGAAATTGGACGTTGCGTTACCATAGAAACGGTATTTTTTATTAGGCCCCTCCCCTTTTGGGCATCATCTTTCATAATTTATTATCAAAACTTTTTCTAATCTTGACAAAACACATATTGTCAGAAAGGTCTGAGTCTCAAGGTTCCATATTTAGTGATAGGAGTGATATTTGGATAGAAATTTATTACTTTTTTATGGCAGAATGCATACAATTAAATTCAATGGAATTCAATGGCACCCGGTGGCAATTTTTGGTATAACGCCTAAACAAAATCTCATGGGAACTTCAATTTTTGTGATATCAACTTTAAATTTGGAACACAACTTGGTTAGATATATAGCTTTCATTTTATAGTAATTTTATAGTAAAACATATTTTGTAAAATATTTATTTTATATAAAAAAAAATATATTAATAAAGTATATTTGATTTACTGTAAATTATAACTTCCATAACTTTTTCATACTTTAATTTTTTGAAGTGCTTTCACTTCAGTAATAATCTGCTGATTGTTTTCTTTAAAACAAGACCAAACTTAGGTCTATATTCCAAAGCATTCTTGAATTACAACCATTTAAGTTTGTATAGTGAATTTTAATGTCAATTATCAAAAGGGGGGTGACAGGTAAAGGGTTAAAGTTAAATAGTTGCAAGGTTGTGAATGCATTTGTCAGGTATTGTTTGTTGATGCATGGTTGGCAGTGTGTAGTTATTTCAGGCCTGGGATCGCGTTCAGTCTCGTGTGTGTAATGTGAGCACATTGTGTTACTGGCTGCAGTTCACCTGATGCCGCTAATAGCAATTATACACAACTTCCAGAAATTCAAACAAATCATGAGATGAGAAAAGATGGTAAAATTGTACGCTGTAATTCAGGTTCATTCATCATACAGTGGACACTCAAGTTAAACATGGTGAATTGTGGGATACAGTACCCAGCCCAACGTGCTCAGTTGTTGTATCCTGCAGATTTTGGCAAAAGTAGTAGTTAATTTGGGTATACTGAAATAAATCACAGACTGTGCACAATACGCAGACTATTCACGGTTCTGATGAATGTCAGTCAACATGTTTCAGTGTATCTGTGCTAGTTAGTCTCGGTACAACAAAAAACATCTAATAAATACAACAAAAATCACCATACAAAAAAAAGTACAAAACATTTACAACACAATACTTCATTTTGAAACAAATCAGTACTTGATAACAAGTCACAATCATGAGGTGCTCAGCGCACAACACTTGAACATCACACTGAACTGATACTGTGGAGACTCAGAGATGTGGCGCAAAAACACACAAACACAATTACAATCACCACAGATATCCGTCGACCCAGCCTCAGCTTGGGTCACGCTGGAGACTGTAGCTTATGACATGAGTGTTTTCTGAAGACCTTCCAGTGCTTGGGTCAGGCCTTCTCCGTTCCTACGGATGCGCTCGCTCTGAGAGCCTGAAGGCCTTCGGTCCCGGGCCGGTTCTGCTGCCGGTGTGGTCCCGGTGCTCTCAGTCCACGGGGAACTCGGTCTCCAGGGCCGCCCCGGGATGGGTGTGTGTGTGTGTGTCCTTCAGGAGCCGCAGGGACACACAGCTGAGCCAGCTTCGGCTGGTGGGCATCTCTCCCACGAGCTCCCAGCTGTCCGAGTCCTCGCAGTACCGCTCGATAGTGTCGTGATACCTGTGTGTGTGTGTGTGTGTGTGTGTGGGGAGGAGGTCAGAAGGGTGGTCAAAATGGCTGAAAAGCTCAATTCAAATTTCTTATTTCTTTCTTAAAAATTTAGCAAAATTCGAATTGTGCTCGAATTAAGGCAATTAATAAATTTAAATATTAATTAATAAAGGTAAATTTAGTAATTTGAATTAATAAAGGCAATATTTAACGTCACAGGGGAAAAGGACTGTATTGTCGAAGATGAACGAAGGTCTTACGGGTTTGGATCGACATGAGGGTGAGTAAATAATGACAGAAATATAATTTTATGGCTGAACTAACCCTTTAAGTATCTGGACAACTGATCGGATCTCTGTTTGACGCTATATAATATATACTAATATTAAAAATAAGCCTGTAATGGGAAAACGGCCCCCGGTGCAAAGTCGACCTGAAGTAGTGGGGTTTCTTTTAATAACTTCGCTTTTTCAAATCTAATAAAATAAAAATAAATAAAAAGAGACATATGGGTCTGAAACCCTTGCCAAATGTGGTGGGAAAATTCATCAAATTCACACAGGACTCTAGTGTAGCATCATCTCTCACCTGTCCCATCCCTCCTCTCCTCCCAACACGTAAATCTTCCCGTCCACCACGGCCACGCCGGGCCGGTAGCGCCGCTCCTTCATGGGCGCGCACATGGTCCACTGGTTGGTCTTGGGGTCGTAGCACTCGACCTTATCCGTGTTCTCGGTGGACGCGTGCCAGCCGCCTACAGAGGAACATCTGTGAGACACACTGCAAACAATGCTTTTCTTACTTAGTATTTTTGTCTTGTTTTCAGTCCAAATATCTACAAATTCTTAAATCAAGATTATGTCCTGTTTTACGGGGGAATTCATCAAAATTAAGTTAGTTGGTGCTTAAAAAAAGCTAAGTGATCTGCCAAAGGGGTACGAAAAAATAAACTCAAACTTATTTTTTTCACCTCATTGGCAGATAATTTAGCTTGCTTTAAGCAAAAACTCACTTCATTTTGATGAATTCTCCCATAAAACAGGACTTAATGTCTCATGTCATTTCACTCATCTAGTAAATTAATCTTGATTTAAGAATTGTTAAGATATTTGGACTGGAAGAAAAGCCTGTTTTGCAGTGTACAGGACGAAACGCGTGACACTGACGGATGATAACTCAAGGTCTCCATATTCACCGATGACGTAGATCTTCCCCTTCAGGATACAGGCGGCCGATCCCGAGCGGGCGATCTGCATGGGCGCCACCTCGGCCCACACACAGCTTTTAGGGTTGTACACTTGAGCCAAGTCTGTGCCGTCGCCATCTTCTAAAACTGCTCCTCCTGTGTGATTTCACAAGAGAAACGCTATCAATAGAGGCGTCATGATACACTCACGTCACGATTCCATACACATCACGATACGATATTACTGCGATACTCAAGACTTATGATACATTTTTCATAAAAAAACGAACTGTTGATTAAAATGCTAAATTTGTTATTACATTGTGTGTGTAAATGAATAGGTTTGGTGCTGGAAACCCAAAGTACAGGACAATAGAGACACCAGAATAACAATATTCATGATTCTGGAGCTGAAAACACAGAATTATTGTAGACGAATATGCTTGCACTCTTTCACTGACTAGATATTTTAAAATAGGACATTTTTTACTGGTAACAAGACATTTGGCATTATCAGGACCCACAAATATTCCCCCATTGCATTATTATACATGATAAATAGTAGTATAATGTCGTACTGACACCGAAACTCTGAAAATGTAATTTTTTCTCACAGTCATTTTCATTTTGGGTGAAATATACACAATACATATTGTTGCTTTTTTGTATTTGCGATATATTGTGACACAATATATTGTTACACGCCTAGTTATAGTATAAAAATGAGCATCACCAGACAGAAACGCAAAAATAATGATTGCTTTTAAAGGTTTCTCCAAATGCTCCATCGCCTAGCATGAATTAGTAGTTGTACAAACCGTAGCATAAGGTCATAAACGGCTCGAGTTACGTAGACCACATTTTAGTATTATTTATAATGTTCACTCTACGACAGTGGCTGGAGCTTGTGTTGGAGAAAACCTGCTACCTGTCACATAGAGTAACCCATCCAGCGCCACCACAGCCGGACTGGTGACCGCCATCTTCACCGACTCCATGAACTGCCATGCGTTTGTGTGAGGATTATAACACTCGACCGAGTCCAGGCGAGAACGGCCCTCCCAGCCGCCCACAGCAAACACATACCCGTCCAACATCACCAGCCCTGGAGAACAAAACTGGGTTATTTCAGCTTTCAAACAAGAGGGACTTGTTTATTTACAAACAATGTAACTATGTAATGTAATCTAAACAATGTAATGTAACTACCATTCAAAAGTTTGGGGGCAATACGATTTTTTTTTTTAAAGAAATTAATACTTTTCTTCAGTGACAGTGAAGACATTTATAATAACGTGAAATATTTTTTTTTAGTTAAATGCTTTTCTCTTGAACTTTCAAAGAGTCCTGAAAAAAAATAATCATGGTATGAAGCAGCACAACTGTTTTTAACTGAGATAATAATCATAAATGTTTCTTGATCATCAAATCATAATATTAGACTGATTTCTGAAGGATCATGTGACACTGAAGACTGCATAATGATGCTGGAAATTCAGCTTTGATCACAGGAATAAATTACACTTTATATTCACACAGAAAACAGCTGTTTTACATTGAAATAATATTTCACAATATTACTGGGTTTGTTTTGTATTTTTAATCAAATAAATGCAGCCTTGGTGAGCAGAAGAGACTTCTTTTAAAAACAAAAATATTACAGACCCCAAACTTTTGAACAGCAGTATGTGTGTGTGTAATATATATATATATATATATATATATATATATATATATATATATATATATATATATATATATATATATATAATATATATAGATAGATAGATAGATATAGATATATATATATATATATATAGGATGTGGGATATTTCTACTGGATTCCAACAACTTCAGATCATGAAAGCATTTAATTGCCTGATATTTTTGGAAAATGGAAAAAAGAAAAAGGGCAACGCTAACATGATCTTTGCAGGTGTAAATAAAAACATCTAGCAATCATAAACACTGAGAATTGTTCTGGAAGGTGTTCATTTATCCTTCCTCTTCGGTCATTTTTGGCTGAAAAATGTAGTTTTTTTTAATTGGTAAATGTTTTGGCACTTGCTGTGTGAACACAAAAAAAAAATCATGAACATGATTCGAAAAGGATAAATGGTCCTGTAAAAAATAGTCACACTTGTACACCTCGCGGCATTGGAAATGAATGAGAGACGAATTTCATCTAGTGGAGACGTTTGGTACTGCGGCCAAACAAAATCTGACTGAAAGCTCATTTTTTGAGATATCAGACTCAAATTTGGAACACAACTCGTTTAGATTTTTTTTTAAGTTCGATTTTTAACCTTTTTTCACTTCAGCAATAATCTGCCAAGTGTGGTCTTTGAAAAGAAATCATATTGAAGTCTGTTGCTCTAAAGCATTCAAGATTTACGACAGTTTAAGTTGGATATTTAATTTTCAGGTCTATGCACAAAAAGTTAATAAATGGATTATAAATACAGCGTAAATATAATTTAGTACCATAAAATTCCCTAAAAATACAAAATATTAAATAAAAAAAACATTATCAAACTAAAATATAGTACAATCCCTTCATTGAAATAAAAAATAAATTCATTTTTTGACCACCACACAAAGAGCACCAGATTAAACATGTGAAACTTTGAAGATTTGGTGTGTGTTACCCAGTTCTGATCGAGCCACGTTCATGGGGGCCATCTCTAACCAGGAGTCAAAACACGGGTCATAGCGCCACATCTCTCGACTGGCAGAGCCGTCTGGAAACTCACCACCAGCCAGATACAGCATGGAGCCTGGACACACACACACCACACACACACCACACACACACACACACACACACACACACACACACACATACACATACACACAGCTATTGTTTCCACGTGTCTAGTGCAGAAAGTCTAGTTAAATCTAGTTAAAATAGCGCATCCGTAAAGGCTGTGAATACTTATGTACATGTGATTTTTACGTGTAATAAATTTGCAAAGATTTCAAACAAACTTCTTTCACGTTGTCATTATGGGGTGTTGTTTGTAGAATTTGAGGAAAATAATTAATTTAATCCATTTTGGAGTAAGGCTGTAACATTAAAATGTGGAAAAAGTGAAGCGCTGTGAATACTTTCCGGATGCACTGTAATGATCACAAGGTAAATATGTAATCGTGTTCATTTATATGAACCAATAGAAGACACATGGTTATAAAAAGTTAGATTTTAATTAGGGCTGTCAAACGATTAATCGCGCTTAATCGCATCCAAAATAAAAGTTTGTGTTTACATAATATATGTGTGTGTGTAGTGTGTATAATTATTTTGTATAAATACACACACATGCATGTATATATTTAAGAAAAATGTGTTATTAATATAAAATATTTATATTTATATACAATATTAATTATGTATAAATATATAATATATATAATATATATATATATATGCAAATATTTCTTAAATATATACATGCATGTGTGTGTATTTATATATACAAAATAATTATTCTTCATGCTCCTCACAACCATTCTTTCACAATCTGAGCCTGATGAATCTGGACATTGTCATCCTGGAATATGGCCATGATGTGTCTTCCTACATGTTTGTTTAAGAAATGAAAAGCTACACACTCCATCAATTAGGGTTAGAAGAACTGTTGCCAAACAAATAACATGCTAGAAACATGATAATCACTGCAATGATGACTCGTAAGCATTTGCCTATTTAAATCAAATCATAATAGTTTTTTGGACGGGCCGTGTATAATCCCACTGCATTCCAAACGATATAAATGATGCCTTCGTAGAGCATTAGTAAGGAAAATAGTAATACCGGCGGGTAAGCGTAAGCAAAGTGCGTGTTTTTCACAGCGCATATTCAGTGCAACGAAGCCTGCAAATGTCCTTGGAATTCTCTTCAAACTCTCCGAAACTTTATGAAAGATTATTTTATGGATGGTTTGAGTTTTGAGTGAGGAATTGAAAGCAAGCTGAATATTTGTGTTTCTAAAGCACAAACATCTGCAGTTAAAAGCTGAGCTCAGAATCGATCCAGAATCCCGATGCCTGATGGTTCTCCACTGCTACTCACCGGAGACGACGAGGCCGTGTTTGCTGACGGCGAAGGGCAGGCAGGCCAGACTCTTCCACTGGCTCGTGAGCGGGTCGAAGCTCTCCACGCTGCGCAGAACAACCTTATCATCCTCTCCTCCCACTGTCACAATCACCTCAGCTGTGCCTGACACACACACACACACACACACTGCATGAGTATGTTCATTGTGCTTGTTCCAGGTCAAAGTATCACAAGATTACCTCGGGATTTCTTTACACATTGGCTGCATCATTCCCATACTTCAGTGTGTGTTATTTCAGACTTTACTATCATTGTAAAATGTGCAAAGTGGATTCCTATCAAACAAACTGCGTTCAGTATTTTTAGCTCAACAGATCTATCTAATAACAATGACAAGATATGGTTTCATTCTATTTTAAGGTGACGTAGTTACATTGTACTTACTCAAATAAGCACTGAGATTAATGAACTACTTGTACGAGTTACGGTTAGGGTTTGGTTTAGGGTTAGTAACATGTAATTATGCAAAGTTTACTATAGTAAGTACATGTATCATCTTAAAATAAAATGTTAGCCAAAATAGCAGCAAACCGCAATTATCAGGGCCAAGGATACCAATATTTGTAGATGATTTTTGGCAAAATGTTAATAGGTGGTGCTGTCACCAAAATTGATGTGTTGTGGTCAGTGTGAGGTGAGAATGACACGTATAAAGTTTGGTGTCAATATGTGAAAGCGATACAGCCTTAGATTCAGCTTGTCATCATGCCATCAAATTCATCAGTGCATTAAATGAGAACGATTTGGTCTATAAAGAAATCTCTTGATAACTTTTTGCCAGCATGGTCTGAAGATGATCTGAATCGCATTTGGAAAAGTCATGCTAACGGTTTACCAGGAGTTTGAAAAAGTAGGGTTTCAACAAAATTCAAAAGGGTACAATTTAAAAGCTATTAGCATGTTTTGAAATTTCATTATATTTTTTTGACAACAAGGCAAGTACTTTCAGGCCATGCTGCCGATGGCACATCCCGAATTTCATAATACGCTGATGCGTTTGTAAAATATAACATTTTAACATTTAAAATTGGGTATCGTTTAACTTGGTATGCTCTGCCAAATATAATGAGAACTGTCTTGTGATTTTTGGTCAAGATGTTCAGAAGTTATAAGAAAAAAACATACATTTTTCATATCTCCTGACCACTAGGCTGCGCTGTGCTGAAACTGTGCACGTACGCTCAGGTCATGCCTGTGATGACATGTACCAAGTTTCGTCTTAATAAACCAAATTGTTGTGGAGATACAGCAGCGCGATCATCTTGGCGTGTTCTTCATTGATGCGCTACATGAAAACGGTTGGGTCTATCAAAAAGTTTTTAAAAACGGTTCGCCAGCATGGTCTGTATATGTCCTGAGCTAATTTTGGTGAAAATCAGACAAACCATCTAGAAGCAGTTTTTGCAATCAAATCATCTTCAGACAAGGAATCAGATAAAAAAAGCCAGAATTTACGCTAAAAAAAATTATTAGCATAAACATTTGTGAAAATTCAGACAGTTGGTGGCGCTAGAGGGTTTGAGTTAGAGACTCAGCTTTGTATGATGTAATTTCCACTGAAAAAGGAAGTTAAGGTGGGACCTATTGAATGACTCCTCCCCCTTTTCAAACAGCCAATAGCGTTTAGTTTCTCTCACAGACTGCAAGTCGTATTTGACGGCACCATTGAAGCGAATCCGAGCGCTGATGATATGATGGATTCAATAGTAGAGATGTGAATAAATTCTATCCATTTCATAGTTGGAAAACGGGATAAAACTTGAGTGTTTGAGCAACCGAACACACACTCCGACCCATATTGCTCAGTGACGTATCAATGGTTGCTTTGGCCAGGTGGTGTTTATAGCATAGGGGGCGGAGCTTTAGATTCTAGAGAGCATTTGATTGGACAGAAGAAGTGATGAGAAGCTGAAGTCCGCGGTGATGTCATAAAAATCTGTTTTAGCAGGAAAAACTAGCGCAAGTTTTATAGGTAAAATAAAAAGTGTCTGGATGAAAAAAAATCTAATTACGGGTTCCAATCAGACCTTTTTTTTTCATTACTCAGGACATATTGAGGGTACAAAATCAGTTGAGTTTGCTTCTGTTGCAATTTGTTCAAGGTTGACCCCATTTTGGCTTAAAATGACTGGACTAAAAGGAATTGGCTGGGATGTAGCTGTAGAAACCAGTGTAATGGGTAGCCAGTGTAAGTGTGGTGATCCTGTTGTTGCAGGAGAGGTTTAGACACTATAGACAGTGTGTGTTCACCTGTGGCGCGTCGGGGCCGGGCCCGGGGCCCGTACAGCTCTCCTCTGCGGTCCTGCAGCAGCAGATAGTCCTTGGCTTCAGAGATCAGCTTCTGGCACTTCAGCGACTCCTTCACGACATCCAGAGTCTCCACCACGTCATGAATGTAGTACGGACTGATGAGCGGCAGACGGATGTGCTCGAGAACCTGAGAAACACACACACACAATCACACGAGTTCTGGGATGAACCTGAGAAACACACTCTCAAACGAGTTCTGGGATGAACCTGCGAAACACACACACACTCACACGAGTTCTGGGATTCACAGGACTTTTGGTCCTTTTGGTTTTCTCTGAATCAGTGTTTCAACTCCAGAAATCATCAGTAAAACAGGAAGAAAATACGGGTATGTGAGCTGGCTGAATAAACATAATTTGTATTAATATCTTTCACATCTACTGCAGTCAGATTCACCGTGTTCACTCTGAATAACCCCACTCACATGCACTTGTAATGACACATCAAGGATGTTAAGAGGCTAAAAGCAGGTTTAAAATTTGCCCCATTGAAGTCAACAGGGTGTAAATTTTAAAAAGAGGAAAACATGGTGTAGGAAACACTGATTTTTGTCGTTGTTCTCTGTACTGACAGCACTCCTAATTTACAAAAAAATGAGCTCAATGTTAAAATTGACCGGAGTTCTCCTTTAAAACATCCTCCTCATCACATTATAATGTATTTCAGTAAATTATCATTAAATAAACGGTAACACTTGGATATGGATCATTAGTTTACATTAGTTAACTACATTAGTTAGCAAGCATGAACTAATAATGAACTGCACTTATACAGCATTTATTAATCTTTGTTAATTTCAACATTTACTAATACATTATTAAAAATCTTGTTAACATTAGTTAATGCACTGTGAACGAACATGAACAGCTGTATTTTTATTACCTAACAAGAAACACAGTAATAAGTGTATTGCCCATGGTTAGTTCATGTTAGTTAATACATTAACTAATGAACCTTACTGTAGTGTTACCCAATCAACTATTTTCAGTTTGTGTGTTTCAGTAAAAACCGGTGCATCACTACATGTGATACTATATAAACACTAGATTACTGTATCCCATAATGCAATGCACTTGATCTCATTAACCATGTCCTGTGTGATGAAGCCATTTCTTCTGTCATTTTATCTTTTTGCCTCGTCATTTGAGCAGACTATCATGCCAAAAATCTAATTAAACTTCTGATTACCATATATGATGTACACACTGATCAATGATTATAAATGAATACAATTAAGTTAAATATGTTTATTATATATAGTAACCGTGTCTCTTTAGAAAACTTACTTTTACAATGTCTTTATGAACTTTTTGAAGTTTTGGTGGAATGGACTTTCAATGGAGGGAAAGAAATCTCTCAGGTTTTCATTAATAACGTCTTCATTTGTGTTTCAAAAAATTAAAGAAAGGTTGTCTGGGTTTGGTGAGTAAATGATGAGAGAATTTTAATTTTCGGGTGAACAATTGATTTATGACTGCATTATGATTAATCGTGATGATGATGCAAATGCAACCTAAAATCATTCCTGTACATTCAGACTTGCATTAATTCCCATGAGATATGCAATGAGCTTTTCTCATGAGCTGCTACTAAGGTCTAGTCTTTAAATAACTGCATAGCAACCATGATATGCAAACACAGCAATCCGATCCCATCCAATCAGGGCTAGTTTAGCGAATCTCACACAGTCCTGTGAAGAGACTGTTCTCTTCATAATCAGCATGTGACCTTTCACAGGCTTAGTTCATCAAACACACAATGGCGGCTAATCCCAAACATCTGCTGAGATCATGAGACACAAACCCCCAGTCTCAAAACCAGGTTATTTCCTATATGAAAAACTTTTCATCCAACACTCTTAAAGGGATAGTTCACTTTGAAATTAATTTTTGATATGTTTTAGCTTACCTCCAGTGCATCCAAGATGTAGGTGTCTTTGTTTCCACAGTATCTTCAATTTTGATAATTTTAGGTAAAACCGTTGTTGTCTGTCAGTCATACAATGGAGGTGAAGGGGAACCACCTCAAAGAGCATTAAAAATTAAACATTATTTAATGAATCGTAAATGTAAGTACACATTGATGCCCTAAGACACGAAACGAGGGTTTTTGTGAGAAAACGAACAGTATTTATATCTTTTTTACCTCGTGTAAGCATATCCACGTCCAACTGATCTGAGAGCAGGGCGCTTCGGTCTGCGCATGCGTACGGCGTTCGCCGGAATGCCCCGGAAGGGCTCCCTCGCGCGTGTTTACGTCACTCATTGTTTACGCAGAGATTTCGGAAGTTTTACCTTACACTGTGAAGATCTAAACATATTTAGATATACAGGATCGCAATGGAAGACGATTTCTATATACCAACATATAGACGTTCTCTTGACGTAAACACGCGCGAGGGAGCCCTTCCGGGGCGAACGCCGTACGCATGCGCAGACCGAAGCGCCCTGCTCTCAGATCAGTTGGACGTGGATATGCTTACACGAGGTAAAAAAGATATAAATACTGTTCGTTTTCTCACAAAAACCCCTTGTTTCGTGTCTTAGGGCATCAATGTGTACTTACATTTACGATTCATTAAATAATGTTTAATTTTTAATGCTCTTTGAGGTGGTTCCCCTTCACCTCCATTGTATGACTGACAGACAACAACGGTTTTACCTAAAATTATCAAAATTGAAGATACTGTGGAAACAAAGACACCTACATCTTGGATGCACTGGAGGTAAGCTAAAACATATCAAAAATTAATTTCAAAGTGAACTATCCCTTTAAGGCTCGTACACACCAGGACGAATATCGGCTCGCGTTATTCGTCAGCGTTTTTCAACGTGTTTTTTGTGTTCACACCCAAGCGATTTTCGCTGACGATGAGCCGAGTGAACATGCAAATTCATTCCCTGACATTAGATGGTGCTTAATGTACAGAAATACAAAGTGCTTCTGACACTCGCTTGTCACTCAGAAGAAGAGAGCAAGTTTGTCGCGTTTGTCATATAGTTCTTTATTCTCGTTGGTGTCTCTTTATAAAGACAACAACAAGACCAGCAGCTCTACATTCATCTTGCCTTGCATCTTCCTCGTCTTATTTCTGCCCTGCAGAGTGTAGTAGACGGACGCTGTATATCTTCTTCGCCATTACGTATGTGTGCTCGGCAAGACCGTTTTGTGTTTGAGCGCCCCCAAGTTGTGTTTTACTGTAACTTCAGAAGCTCCAGACACGTGAGCAAAAGCGCCAGTCTCATTGGTCATAGTTACATAGTGACGCGGTGCGTCAAACTGAAAAAATGAACCCGAGGAGTTTTTTTTAAAAAATGACGCTTTTACGCGAGGCATTTTACGCGTCGGTGTGAACACTCACATTGACGCCCTTTGTTTAGTCACGAGGCGTTAAACGTCGGCGAATAACGCGCGCGAAATTCGTCCCGGTGTGAACAGGCCTTTAAAGCTACACTGTGTAACTTTTTTAGTTTATTCTTAGCTAAAAACACTTAGTTCTTTCAAAAATATATGTGCTCATTAATGTATATTTACTTCGTTCAAGCAATAGTATTCTCGTGAGTGTATAATATGCCATTGAAAATACATACGGGTAAGGGGTTCTAATGTCGGTCGCCATGTTGCCCCTCCATCTTGAAAGTACATTAGCCAAAGAGGGACATACCCGTTAATTCAAGCTTCGCCTTTCGCGTTTTAACACTCAATGGCACCGTGTCGAGGAGGTCGAACTGGAAACCATGTTAATCTTGGACTACATTGGCCACCGTAGGAGTTAAAAAGAAATAGGAATTGAGAGGAACAGAAACTAATATTCACTGGATGGTCATATACGTTTTCACCGCTAGATGGGGGTAAAAATCACACTGTGTAGCTTTAAAAGAAAAGAAAAAATTGAAAGAACCTTTCAGTGACAAGTTCATAAAATAACCTTTTTTTAATTGTGAAGAACATTGTTACAATCTAGAGAGGCGAACTTTCATTCCATTATAAAAATCTTTTGTGCAATAGAAAGGTTCCATTGATGTTCAAAGTTCTTAATGGAACCATCGATGCCGATAAAGAACTCTATTCATAAGAGTGTAACTCGCTGCAATAATGACATGGTCATGACATTTTGACATTTTTCCCATTGGAAGTCCATTCCCTCAAAACTTTCAAAGTTTGAAAAGTTATAATCACGGAAGTAATTTGAATCGAGCGGTTTAATCCGAGTCTTCTGGAGAGACACAGATTGAATTTAGGCTTTTATTCACATTTAAACAATGATCAGCGCACGTACATAGAAGCACATCAAATATGGTAAACGGAAGCTCAAAGCAAATTCGGATTACTTTTATGAACTTTTTCAATGTTGTAGTGCAATGGACTTTTAAATCTCAGGTTTCATTGAAAATATCTTCATCTGTGTTTAAGTTTTATGGGTTTGGATGGAATAACATGTGGATGAGTAAATGATGACAGAACTTTAGAGTGAACTATCCCTTTAAACATCAACTGTGTTTTGAGATCATCTGATTGCCTGGGATTTTGTAGTATTGGAGGGAATTAGAGTAGCATATTTTTAATTTATTATGTTGAATCTATGTTTTAAATAAGATGTTGCAGAGTGTGATGTCATATCTTGAGTGTCCAAATAAATGTAGCATCCTCAAAGTCTATTGTTACTGCCCAGTAAGTGTTATGGCATTACTAAACAGTCACTCCAGAAAAACGCGATTATGCGATTGCATAATTATATGCATAATCAGGTAAGTTTGATGTGTTTATTAAGGTCTGAAATAAAACAGGATGAACTGAAATATTCCAGCACTTTCTGTGATGTCGTGCTTGCTTATCATAGGAAGTAATAAGACTCTTTACATTAAGGTAGTAGTCTAGTGAGAACAGGGTGTTGGGGAATCACTTTTTTTTCTCTAAGAAAATAGCCGAATAATCAAGGATTTTTGCCCGCAACAATCACAAAAAAACGCCACATTTTTCTGGAAGGATTAACTAAAAGCCCACGGAGAACTAGCACTGGTGGGGAAGATATGAATATGTCTTATGACTGACCTTCTCGAAGCTCTGTCTGCGCGAGGAGCTTTTCTCCAGCCAAACGATGGCCGCCTCAAACACCGTCTCCTCTTTCGGCACGTTCAGATCGTCACTGGAAATGATCTCGGTCAGTTTATCGGCACAAAGAGAAAGAAACTCCTCCTGTAGGGTGAGAAAGAGAGATTGAAGGTATATATCCATAGTATAATGTATAACTCTTAACTAAAAATATCAATGACAGTTAGATTCCTCGTGATTTAAAGGTGCCTTGTATAATGTCCGCCAAAAAATCAATTCATACTCCACATTCCATACTAGATGGGGGCAGTAAACCTCCAGAAATTGAGTTGGTCTACTCTAGAGTAGCGAGAAACGGCATAGTCTCTATGCTCCGCCCAAGGCCGGCGCTATGGGCGGGCCCGCCTACAGAGCTCCTATGATCCACTCCATCCAATTTACATTTAATAAATTATTTTAAAATTAATAATAATTTACGTGCAGTATTTATATATTTATTGATGTGTATTTAAGTGTAATGTTTGACTGAAAAAAAAAAAACACCTGGAAGTTTGACTGAATGTTTACAAAAAAGGGGTTTCCCGCTGAGGCGCTCTGACCGCAGCATCTGGGTAAAGTTATAGCGACGCGACGTGCTCGGTTTTGCCTATTCAGAAACGAATGGAAAGAGAAACTCATGAGGAGATTCCACTCCCAAAAACGTCGACTTCAGCTGTATTAAGAACGGGAATAGGCCAGTTGTTTTTATTAATCTTCGTAAGTTGCACCAGCCGTGGTGTAAATTATGCATTTGACACTGATATGCTATATGTGTGTGAGTGTGTCGTAGTTGATCATGCATGGTTGATTTAATACTTAACTTGAGATTTGTGACTATTAGGCTGTTATTATAGGAAGTTGGCTTATAGCATGCTGTGTTCACGGAACAATGCAGACCAAGGCTATAACTGTAACATCATATCTGCAGTAGCCGAAATATGATTGGGCAATAGGCTAATTGTAGTTAGGATATCGCTGTGAAACTGTTGTAGCTGGTGTTGCCACCCGTCCAGTTTTTTTTCCGGGATTGTTCTTCTTTTTAACAACCTGTCCCGGGAAATTTATAAACTCTCCCGGGACACTGATTTGAAATCGAAAGTCTACGTGAATATGTATGTTCAAACAGCGCGCACGGCAGAGAGGTAGAGAGCACGAGACCATGCGTGAGTGTGCTAGTGTGTCTCATGAAGCGCATGCAAGCATGATTGACATCAGGTTTAAGTACGCCCACAAGCTGTGCGAGTTATTCGTGTATTGCAGTTTGTCTGGTGGTTATGTTGCCCGCACACCGCCTCCCATGGCCGAAACTGGTATCATGACACCTGTCGGGCCGTGGCTAGTAATTTAGCATGCTAATTCAGGTTGATATCTCTGGAGCACTATAACGTCATTTTTGGAGAGATGCACTTTAATGATGGAGAGATGCACTTTTATTATGAATAGAAGCACTTTTATTGACTTCAAATCATAAACAGCCATTCACTGCCATTATAAAGCTTGGAAGAGCCAGGACATTTTTTAATAACTCTGATTGTATTCGTCTGAAAGAAGAATGTCATATCCACCTATAATTGCTTGAGGGAGAGTAAATCATGGGCTAATTTTCATTTTTGGGTGAACTACGCCTTTAATGCCGGCATGGCCCTGCTGTGGTAAAGTGAGCATGGCTTCAGGATCATCTCTGCAGTGTGAGTGTGTGAAGTCTAGATCATCTCTGCAGTGTGAGTGTGTGAAGTCTAGATCATCTCTGCAGTGTGTGTGTGTGTGTGAAGTCTGACCTGTTGGCAGACGCTGCTGAAGTGCTGCTGGATGTACTCCATGCTGCGTCGCTCCAGCTCCCGGCACGAGTGCGCCTCGGCGAAGCAGTGGATGCCCACGCAGTTGATCTCGTCCATCTGGTGCTCCATGAAGATGCAGCAGGCCTCGCGCACCGCTAGCACGTCCAGCAGGTTAGCGGCCGCTAGCAGCGCCTGCACGTTAGCCTTGGAGATCACCACCTCCGCCGTGTAGGCGTAGTTCACCAGCATCCCGATCATCTGCGGCTCCACCCCGTTGATGGCCACACGCTCCTGACGCGACTCCTTCAGGTCGGTGGAGAACATGGCCTGTGCCGACAACACAACAGCTTTAGGCTTTCAGCTGGTTACATCTTTCTAATACTGAAAACTTCAGTATTCATCACTGTTTTCTAGTGGTGGGGGGAAAAATCGATTCTGTTCAGCATCGCGATATTTTGCGCACACAATTATATATCGATACAGTAGCGCAAAGTATTGCAATATTTAATTATAAAATTATCTGTTTTACTTTCGGGTTTTCTCAGAGTTTACTCTGATCATTTACATTATTACACTGCGTATTTCATCCACAAGGTGGCGCTTGTTGCGGAGCTTTGTTGTCGTGCATTCAACAGCAAATTCAAAAGTTTTCTTTCAAATCAAAAGTGGGGGTAAATTTCGGTTTTATGATTATTCTCAGGTTTATGTTACTCTATTATGTCTGCTTTATGTTACTCTATTGTATTTAAATAATTTTAAGTTATGTGCTGGGAGATCACTATTCATGTAAGAGGTCTCCTATTCAGAGAATAATTACGTCCCGTCCTGTGTCCTGAATGTTCAAGGACAAAGTTTTTGAACTATCCTCCTAAGTTTTTGCACTTCAGTTAATGAATTAACAGAATTAAATGTGACATTTGAAGTGAGTTGAGCAGTTTTTATTTTCCTCATTTTTTGTAATGCCTTTGAATACGGGGGACATGAATCGCAATATATTTCAGAATCGAATCGCAATACTTGCTGTATCACAATATGTTAAGAATCGCAATAATATTTAATTGTGGCCCAAATAATGCAATACTATCGAATCGTCACATTTTTGTCAATTCCCACCCCTACTGTTATAAGAGTAGTAATAACCTGAATAAGTTGGCAAAACTCAAATAATTTGAGGTAATCAGTTACATACATTTTTTTAAGTTAAGAAATTTTACGTTTAAGTAAACAGAACTTGCAGATTTTTATTTTGTAATCATACATTTGAATTGCTCTTAACTTGAAATATTTCAATAAGCTAAATTGATACAAATCGACAACACAACACAGCTTTAAAGGTGCTGTATGTAACTTTTACACTCTAGTACAGCATAAAAATACCATAATATGTGTGCAGATATTTAGGAAACATGCTGGGTTCACATACTCGTATATAGTTCATGTTAAAGCAGAAATAAGAAAGCTGTAAAGCTGCTCTGGTTTAAACTCGCTCACTCTCCCCTTTGGATTTTGGTAAATAATGCTTCAGCAAGTGTACATCGAATGTACCGTCGAATTCAGAGGGGATTGTGGGTATAAAGTAGTGAACGAATGTAGGGAATGATGTCATTCACTCAGAATTCGGACACCACTACAAAATGGCCGACACCCGATATAGCGCACTATATAGTGGATATGGAGAGGTTTCCGACACAGCTGTCAGAGAGTGATTCGATCTTTTTGCGTTGACCGTGCATGCGCAACATCCTATAGCATCAATTTTGATGAATTCCCCCAGAAAACAGGACATAATATCGTATGTCATTTCACTCATCTAGTAAATGCATCTTGATTTAAGAATTTTTAGATATTTGGACTGGAAACAAGACAAAAACACTAAGAAAGGCATGTTTTGCAGTGGACTCAGCTTGACTGGTTTGTCATTACCTGGAAATATGAGCTGAAGGAGGCGAGGACGATGCGGTGACAGGGAAACTCCTGTCCTCCACAGCACAGAGTCACGTCACAGAAGGCCTTGTTGAGCCGTAAGCTGTTCAAGCCCTCCAGCACCTTGTTGGGATGCCGAGTATCCACAAGCAAGTGGTCTTCGCTGTCCAGAGAGGCCAGCGGGATACCCGAGTCCTCGGCACACGGAGACGGAGGAAGACTGGCGCTCGACGGCTGGTTCACTGCCATTATCTCCATCGCAACAATCCGTCAGGCTGAGAGAACAACAGAGAGAAATATCACAGCACTTCTTCTTATACTTGTGTGATAAACATGCATGATGTGGTTTGTTTAATGACTTCATATCAATTGAGAGGCTACATGCAATATTTGTTCTTAGTTGCAGCATAGGACAATTTAAACGAACTGTCAAAAAACTATTGAAATATTGTGAATTTTTAAAAAAAAAATTTTATAGGATAACAGATTTTAACCTATTAAAATCTAGATCAGATTTTAACAAATTTTATGAAAATAGTAGGGGCTGGGCAACGACTAATCGCATCCAAAATAAAGGTTTGTGTTTACGTAATATAGTGTGTGTGTACTTTGTATAATTATTTTGTATAAATATACACATATGCATGTATATATTTAAGAAATACTTGCATGTATATATATTTATACATAATTTATGTTATATATCAATTTTAGGGGTATAACATATATCGTGTCGCAATACAAAACTGCAACAATATGTATCGTGGATATTTCACCCAAAATAAAAATAATTGTGAGAAAAAATTTAAGTTTTAGTGTTAGTGCTACATTAAACTACTATATATAATGTTGAATATAATGTATAATAATGCAATGGGGGAATATTTGTGGGTCCTGATAATGCCATTATGCCAAATATCTTAATTACCAGTAAAAAATGTACTACATTATTTTAAATATATCTAGTCAGTGAAAGAGTGCAAGCATATTCATCTAAAATAATTCTGTGTTTCAGTTTCAGAATCATGAATATTTTTATTCTGGTGTCACTATTGTCCCATGCTTTGAGTTTACAGCACCAAGTCTACGCTTATTAAATTACACACAATGTAAAACTAAAATTAGCATTTTAGTCAACAGTAAATTTTTGTTAATCTTTTATCATATTTCTTATAGTATTGCAATAATATCGTTATCGTTGAATTCAGTATCATAACACATGAAGGTATCGTGACACCCCTAATAAATATAATAATTTTTTCTTAAATACATACATGCATGAGTGTATGTATTTATATATACAAAATAATTATACTCAGTACACACACATAATACTATGTAAATTCAAACTTTTATTTGGATGCGATTAATCGTTGCCCAGCCCTAAAAAAATAAGATAGATACTACCAATATATGTAAAATGTATTGTAAAAATACATTTCAATATACTTAGGTAAAGTTGGTTTTATATTCGCATATTCGCACATTCGCGTTAAAGAACTTCTTCAATTAAATAGTCAATAAAGCTTTTTTTTTCCCCAATTCGAGCAGCTACATGATATTGACCACACAGATTGTGAACTACAACATTTTCTACAATCGATCGAAATGGGCAAGTATGTTTTTAATGCATACACACTTTGTTGAATATCCAATGTAGTGTGGTAACCAAGATAGGGACCGTCTAAAAAGTTTATATTGTTTTTCATCGTGTGCAAACAGACAACTATATTTTAGCCAACTACAGATGTACCAGCAAATATCTCTTACATTACGTTTTCTAATTCAATAGAATGTCGTTTAGCAACAATAAAAACTGCATTACAATGATGGTGTTTAAAAAGGTGTTTAGGAAATAATAAAGAATGAACATGTAGGCTACATGAACTGTAATCTAGTAATAATCCAGACTGTAGAAAGTGGAAAATCATGTGTAATCTCCTGAACATATTTAATTGCTTCATTTTACATCTGTTTATATTTGTTTATTTATTTATTTGAAATCAAAATGAACAAGAACAGTGTTGGTGTTGTTTTTAATAATGACATATGATTTATTTCAATAGGTTTTGAAAGGATGGGCCGACTGTTCCAAAACAAGTTGGATGGTCTTGCCTGGACCCTAAAGAACATATGTACACCTCTGTTTTTCTGTTTTTAAGTGTAATAAAGACTTTACAGTGTAACAGTGTTCTCCAGGTGCTGAATAAAAAGAATGGCCTAACAGTATTTGATGTTTTCCTGTTGTATTGCATCTTCAATTAACATTAAACAGTCCTGCAGAAATATCACTGTCCATGGCACTGAATCCATCAGATTATTGACAAGTACTCAGAAAGCATGACAGCAAACATGATGTTTATTTTGGGTGTGAAGGGTGTGGGTTTTGGAATAAACTGATGCTTCAATGTATAATGAGTGATTATAATCAAGGTTTTCTTTCTAAATATTACATGAGTGGAATGACTTATCTAGGCATGTGAGATTTTACTTAGTTATAGAAGTTACCAGTATGATTACTGAAATGTTCATTTCATGTATTCTCTAATATCTGTATTTGATATCTGAATGCAGTAACAGTGCTTGCTAATTTAGCCCAGCTTCCAGAAATGAAATATGGAAAGATGTTTTGTTAACCTGCAACCAAAAAGACGAACACACACACACACACACACACACACACACACACACACACACACACACACACACACACACACACACACACACACACACACACACACACACACACACACACCACACACTGACACAAAGCTTTTCCAAGGTTGGATTTGGCTAGGCTCTAACAATAAACAGGAGAGTTCTCTCAAAACATCAAGATAATATGTTCTCTCCAGAAGAGTCTAACTGGAAAGTAAGGCTTTAACTGAGAAAGGTTCCCTTAAACTATAGACTTCAATGACCCCTGTGACTTATAGTCGTCAGGGTACCCTAGAAAAACAGATGTATGTATTGACACATGTTGAAGACCTTTCTTAAGGAACCACTGGCATTGTTGGAGATTGACTGAGTGTTGTTTGGGACATGCTGGCGGCCCGCAACCTAAATCTGCGACCTGGAAGATCACGACGTGCCTAACTTCAGGGTCAGAGTTTCAGCTGCATATGGAGATATGCTTTAGTTTATCTGTATATGTGTGGAAAATTGTTTAGACTTTATGTTTACTTAGCCAATCAGAAGTAGCTAACCTGTAAGCAATGATGTAATCAATGCCCTTGGAAATGGTATAACTGCTGTGATCTCTGTAGCGGCTTATGAACTCCTGTGAGAGTCTTGAAGCTGACTTCTGCTGATGAAACTGAAAACTATCTTCAGTAAATCTTTTCTTTAATTTATTATAATTCTGACTCCTGCTCTTCATTCATCATATCTGGTTCTGGGTCTTTGACTGTGTGCCCCTAACACACAGGCTAAAACAGTAATGGCTGAAAACAGTAACTTCTTTACTTCATAGATGTATTTATAGAGGAATGATTTGTTTTAAAAGAACATTGAAACCATTATAAACAAAGTAAAGTTCTGACAATAACTCCCATACTGTACGTACAATTATCAAATGTTTATTAAAAAAATTACTTTATTTTCCCTAAAGTATTCTTTTCCTGTTTCAAAGGGTGTAGTGCTTTCCTAGTGATCAGACTGACTTACTACAGGTGAAATTTCCACAATAACTCGCATATTGTATGTACAATTATCAAATGTTTATTAGGAAAATTACTGTAATTCCCCTAAAGTATTTTTTCCTGTTTCAAAAGCTGTAGTGCTTTCCTAGTGATCAGACGGACTTACTACAGGTGAAATTTTGACAATAACTCCCTTACTGTACGTACAATAAACTAATAAGTTTAAGAAAAAAATTACTGTAATTCCCCTAAAGTATTTTTTCTTGTTCCAAAGACTGTAGTGCTTTCCTAGTGATCAGACTGACTTACTACAGGTGTAATTTTGACAATAACTCCCTTACTGTACGTACAATAAACAAATAAGTTTAAGAAAAAATTACTGTAATTCCCCTAAAGTATTTTTTCTTGTTTCAAAGGCTGTAGTGCTTTCCTAGTGATCAGACGGACTTACTACAGGTGTAATTTTGACAATAACTCCCTTACTGTACGTACAATAAACTAATAAGTTCAAGAAAAATTTACTGTAATTCCCCTAAAGTATATTTTTTTCCTGTTTCAAAGGCTGTAGTGCTTTCCTAGTGATCAAACTGACTTACTACAGGTGAAATTTTGACAATAACTCCCTTACTGTGCGTACAATAAACTAATAAGTTTAAAAAAAAATTACTGTAATTCCCCTAAAGTATTTTTTCTTGTTTCAAAGGCTGTAGTGCTTTCCTAGTGATCAGACTGACTTACTACAGGTGAAATTTTGACAATAACTCCCTTACTGTGCGTACAATAAACTAATAAGTTCAAGAAAAAATTACTGTAATTCCCCTAAAGTATTTTTTCTTGTTCCAAAGACTGTAGTGCTTTCCTAGTGATCAGACTGACTTACTACAGGTGAAATTTCCACAATAACTCCCTTACTGTACGTACAATAAACTAATGAGTTTAAGAAAAAATTACAGTAATTCCCCTAAAGTATTTTTTCCTGTTCCAAAGGCTGTAGTGCTTTCCTAGTGATCAGACTGACTTACTACAGGTGTAATTTTGACAATAACTCCCTTACTGTACGTACAATAAACAAATAAGTTTAAGAAAAAATTACTGTAATTCCCCTAAAGTATTTTTTCTTGTTTCAAAGGCTGTAGTGCTTTCCTAGTGATCAGACGGACTTACTACAGGTGTAATTTTGACAATAACTCCCTTACTGTACGTACAATAAACAAATAAGTTTAAGAAAAAATTACTGTAATTCCCCTAAAGTATTTTTTCTTGTTTCAAAGGCTGTAGTGCTTTCCTAGTGATCAGACGGACTTACTACAGGTGTAATTTTGACAATAACTCCCTTACTGTACGTACAATAAACAAATAAGTTTAAGAAAAAATTACTGTAATTCCCCTAAAGTATTTTTTCCTGTTTCAAAGGCTGTAGTGCTTTCCTAGTGACCTGACTGACTTACTACAGGTGAAATTTCCACAATAACTCGCATAATGTACGTGCTATTGTCAAATATGCTTATGAAAAATTAACTGTAAATGACCGTAACTATTTTTCCACGTTCCAAACGCTGTAGTGCTTTCCTAGTGACCAGTGTGACTTACTACAGGTGAAATTTCCACAATAACTCGCATACTGTACGTACAATTATCAAATGTTTATTAAAAATTACTGTATTTCCCCTAAAGCATTCTTTTCATGTTTCAAAGGTTGGAGAATGTTCCTAGTGATCAGACTAACTTACTAAAGGTTAAATAATGCCAATACCTGCCTTACTGTAAGTACAGTACATACACATTTTTAATGAAAAAAATTACTGTAATTCACCTTAAGTGTTTCTTCATGTTCCAAATGTTATAGTATGTTCCTTGTGATCACTCTACTCAATTTATTTTGATAAATGTATTAGGTAAAAGTAGGTATTAGAACTGCTCTTCCTGGTACAACACATTTCGTTCATTGATTAAAAACTGTAAAGATTTTAGCTTAATCATATTTTTAACGTTATAAATAAGCAACAATTTTATGATTTAAATCTGGAATCCATTGCTGCTTCAATGTATATCTAATGACAAATTTAATCAAATTGAATCAATATTTTCCTTCTAAATATCAAATGAGTTGAATGACTTCTCTAGGCTTATGAGATTGTACTTTGTTATAGAAATACCAGTGTGATTATCGAAAATGTTATTTCATGTATTCTCTAATGTCTGTATTGAATATCTGAGAGGTGCACTGTAAAACCCAACACGTTAAGCTAACTCATTTCAGTTGAGACCGATTAACTCAATTTAATTAAGTTTATAAAAACAATAGTTATGAGTACTCTGAACTCACTGAATTAAGTCCACTAAAACAAGGATATTCCTTAATAGACAATTAAACTTCTGCATTCAAATATCTTGACATTTGATATTATATATTGAGTAAAAACAGTGAAATTACAAACTTTAAATGAACTTTTAAGTGCTTGTTGTTACTACTAGCTCACAATATCACACACAAAGTCAAATCCTTTAAGTTAAGCTAACTCATTACATTTGAGGACACCGATTACCTTAATTTAATTTGAAAAACAAAGAGAAGATATACATTGCAGTCAAGAAGTTAAGCAATTATTTAAAGGGATAGTCCACTTTTTTTGGAAATAGGCTAATTTTACAACTCCCCCAGAGTTAAACAGTTGGGTTTTATCGTTTTCGAATCCATTCAGCCGATTTTCTGATATTTAGAAGAATATCAGTAACCAGACAGTTTCTGGTCCCATTGACTTCTATAGTATATATTTTTTCCTACTATGGAAGTCAATGAGACACAAAATCAGAAATCGGCTGAATGGATTTGAAAATGGTAAAACCCAACGGTTTAACTCTGGTGGATTTGTAAAATTAGCCTATTTCCAAAAAAAGTGGAGTATCCCTTTAAGTGACTAATTAAGTGATGATTGAGCATTATTGATGAACACCTGCTGTTACCAAGCAAAATCACTGAACGAAAGAAAAACTTGAAACACAAATGAGCTGCTGCTCCCAGCACAGGGGGCGGAGCCTCAAGAGGTCCTGTCCTTTTACCTCATACAAACATGCACTGAAAATTTCAAAAACTTTTAGCCTTTTATTGTCAAACCGGAGTCAGACATAGATGGAGTGACACAAGAAGAAGTGACAGAGGTTTAGAAGGTGATGATTTAGTGAGTTTCGTTCAAGGTCACCATATTGGAGAGTAGCGGTTGTTTTAGTTGGACTCTTGACCCTTGCAAATTTGCATGAGTTTGACTGCTGTAACACATTTGTTATGACATAGTCAAAAGAAAGCATGATCAGGTGTCAATGGTTGTGCTTCGTTGATGAAAATCATCAATTAATGACATGTTCACTGAGCTTTTACTGAGTCTACATTTTTTTTAAATATTTTTTGTTTATTATTTATTGGGAAAAAGTTTTGCAAGCTTCAATCAGTGGTCAAATAAGTAAATGATTCAGGTTCAGAGTCTAATCTCTGATTAAACAAGTGATGTATTATTAGGTTTGCCTATATATTTAAATTAGACCTGAATATCAAAGTTGTGTATATTAGATATAAAAAAAAATCTATGACTATAAGATAAAAGAAAGGATTTTACAAACAGTTTGTGCACAAAAAGCTTTCATCAATTGCATTGAGACTAACACAGACATCAATAATCAGCATATGAATCTCAACCATGGTGACCATTAAAAAGTGATTCATGCCGCAATGCATGCTGGGAGCCATGGATAAGTTTTGTATTATGCTAGTACCCAGCATGCATTGCAGTATGAATCATTATTTAATGGTCACCATTGTTGAGATTAATATGCTGATTCTTGATGTCTATGTTAGTTTTAGTAAAGCCATAGATGCAGACTTTTTGTGAACACTGCTTGTTAAATTCTTAATTGTATCTGATACCACAACACTGCTGGCACTTTAGCAGCTTTAAATAAAACTATAATATGACACCGTTTTTAATCAGATATTAGACACTGAAAGAAATCATTGAATCGGGTCACTTACATGATGACTGTCATCAATACTCAACCATCAACATCTGAACACATTTGCTCTTGAGTTTCGTGCCATAACAAATGTGTTTTGTAAACACACAGGATTCAGCAGACAGAGAAAATATTGTGTGCCAAAGGCAAGGGTCAAGAGCCCAACTAAAGTAAACGCTAATCTCCATCATGGTGACCTTAAACGAAACAATAAATCATCAAATTCTGAACCTCTGTTAATTCTCTTAAGAACTTCTGTAGACGTGCTAATAAGTGCTAATAAGAATAAGACTAGCCATTGCACACTGAATCCTGAAATTGTCGTATGCGTTTTTTCGGATTCGTAATTCGGTGGCTCTGAATTGTCAAAACACCATTCAAACACCATTCAAACTGCTTGCTACAGATGCGAAAAACGCAGAAAACCGAACCCGATCCGATGTTTTTTTTATGACGGACGAAAGTTTCGGAGGCAGTGTGCAAGCGTGATTGACATAACGTGAGGTAGTATTTATTTTTTAACGTGCGGAAATTTCTGACGCGAATTTCGGACTCAGTGTGCAATGGCCTTAAAGTGCTGTTTGAGGAGTTGTTTAACGATGTGCTGAGATCTTGAGACTTCATATCTTGTCATATCTGGTGATTTAGCTTAGACCTTGGTGAAGGGTATAATTGCTGATCTTTGTAACTGTAACAGAGCGGCCTACAAACTCCTTGTGAGTCTTGAAGCTAACTTTTGCATGATGAAACTACAAACTATCTTCAGTAAATCTTTCATTTATTTATTATAATTCTGACTCTTGTCTCAAATTGACTGACTAACTCCCTGGGGTTTTAATTAATCGTATCTGGTCCTTGGGTCTTTAACTGTATACAGTGGTAATCTATATTGCAACAAGGTGAGCACAACCATTGGGCATCTTTCCAGGTAGCTTGTCTGGTGATAGTCTAATGCATGGTACCAATATTTTGCACTGTTGCTGAAAACTGTGCTGAAAACAATATTTTCATTCAAACACACACATTTATTTTTATTCAATTTTTATTTTATCGTCACTTCACTAAAATAAAATATAGAAAAGTAAAAATGACGTGACAAAACAATCAGTTAAAGGGTTTATGATAATATAAGAACAACTTAAACCAAGAGAGGATCAACAACAGCAGAATTATGAAGAGGTGACATTGAAATATTACTCTAACCATGAGGAATTAATTACACCTTTTATGTATAATCACAGTTGTATTCCATGGACAATTAGAAAGATAATACAAATACAACAGTGTTTACATCAACAGTGACTTTCTACGTTACTTTTGTTGAATTTGAAGTTGAATTTGGAGGGGGAGAAAGATCATAAAAGTAAATGTCATGTAAGGACAAAGTTTGTTGGCTGGTGGCTATGTGACTTAATATGTGAAAATATTGACCATGAAGGACAACTACAGATTGACAGGAGAGTCAGTGTCAGAAAAGATGATGCCAACAGCATCATTTGATCAAACAATTATTTTGGATAATCTTGCATACAAAAAATATACCGGACTCGGACTTGTGCAATCAGACCCTTTTATTCCTGCTGTACAAGAAGCAAAAA
The DNA here is from genome assembly GCA_036326025.1 of Chrosomus eos. NCBI lineage: Eukaryota > Metazoa > Chordata > Actinopteri > Cypriniformes > Leuciscidae > Chrosomus > Chrosomus eos. Next base: position 7,285,699 of record CM070821.1, read on the forward strand.
TTACATGTTGGCCATAACATTCTGCACTGTACAGTATCATGAATGCCTTCTTGATCTTGCTGTACATTATCTGTCAGATTTGCTTCACCAATGTGAACAGGTTCATTCACTGCTGTTATTAATAATGTAGCCCCTATTAATGTTCTACAACCTTAAAACCCATTTTAGTGAATTACAGTATTATATTAATATGTAATACAGTATTATTAAGTATTGTCAAAATTTCACGTGTATTAAGTCAGTCTGGTCACTAGGAGAGTATTACACCCTTTGAAACATAAAACAATACTTACGGTGATTTACAGTAATTTTTTCATAAACATAATTGACAATAGTACAGTAAGGGAGATATTGTCAAAATGTCACCTGTAGTAAGTCACACTTGTCATTAGGAAGGCACTACAAAATTTGGAACGTGGAAAAATAGTTACAGTCATTTACAGTTAATTTTTCATAAACATATTTGACAATAGCACGTACAGTATGTGAGTTATTGTCAAAATTTCACCTGTAGTAATTCAGTGTGATCACTAGGAAAGCACTACAGCCTTTGGAATATAAATATAAAAAAACACTATAGGTGAATTAAAGTTTATTACATAAACATATGTAATAAACAGGTGTAATAATGTTTATTACATAAATATATTTGATAATTGTACAGTAAGGGAGTTATTGCCAAAATTTCACCTGTAGTAAGTCAGTCTGATCACTAGGAAAGCACTACAGCCTTTGAAACAGGAAAAAATACTTTAGAAGAATTACTGTAATTTTTTCTTGAACTTATTAGTTTATTGTACGTACAGTAAGGGAGTTATTGTCAAAATATCACCTGTAGTAAGTCAGTCTGGTCACTAGGAAAGCACTACAGCCTTTGAAACAAGAAAAAATACTTTAGGGGAATTACAATAATTTTTCTTGAACTTAGTAGTTTATTGTACGTACAGTAAGGGAGTTATTGTCAAATTTCACCTGTAGTAAGTCAGTCTGATCAGTAGGAAAGGACTACAGCCTTTGAAACAGGAAAAAATACTTTAGGGGAATTACTGTATTTTTTTCTTGAACTTATTAGTTTATTGTACGTACAGTAAGGGAGTTATTGTCAAAATTTCACCTGTAGTAAGTCAGTCTGATCAGTAGGAAAGGACTACAGCCTTTGAAACAGGAAAAAATACTTTAGGGGAATTACTGTAATTTTTTCTTGAACTTATTAGTTTATTGTACGTACAGTAAGGGAGTTATTGTAGAAATTTCACCTGTAGTAAGTCAGTCTGATCACTAGGAAAGCACTACAGCCTTTGAAACAGGAAAAAATACTTTAGGGGAATTACTGTAATTTTTTCTTGAACTTATTAGTTTATTGTACATACAGTAAGGGAGTTATTGTGGAAATGTCACCTGTAGTAAGTCCGTCTGATCACTAGGAAAGCACTACAGCCTTTGAAACAAGAAAAAATACTTTAGGGGAATTACAGTAATTTTTTTTTAAACTTATTAGTCTATTGTACGTACAGTAAGGGAGTTATTGTCAATATTTCACCAGTAGTAAGTCAGTCTGATCACTAGGGAAGCACTACAGCCTTTGAAACAAGAAAAAATACTTTAGGGGAATTACAGTAGTTTTTTCTTAAACTTATTAGTTTATTGTACGTGCAGTAAGGGAGTTATTGTCAACATTTCACCTGTAGTAAGTCAGTCTGATCTCTAGGAAAGCACTACAGCCTATGAAACAGGAAAAAATACTTTAGGGGAATTACTGTAATTTTTTCTTAAACTTATTAGTTTATTGTACGTACAGTAAGGGAGTTATTGTCAAAATTTCACCTGTAGTAAGTCAGTCTGATCACTAGGAAAGCACTACAGCCTTTGAAACAGGAAAAAATACTTTAGGGGAATTACTGTATTTTTTTCTTGAACTTATTAGTTTATTGTACGTACAGTAAGGGAGTTATTGTGGAAATTTCACCTGTAGTAAGTCAGTCTGATCAATAGGAAAGCACTACAGCCTTTGAAACAGGAAAAATACTTTAGGGGAATTACTGTAATTTTTTCTTGAACTTAATAGTTTATTGTACATACAGTAAGGGAGTTATTGTGGAAATTTCACCTGTAGTAAGTCAGTCTGATCACTAGGAAAGCACTACAGCCTTTGAAAAAGGAAAAAATACTTTAGGGGAATTACAGTAATTTTTTTCTTGAACTTATTAGTTTATTGTACGTACAGTAAGGAAGTTATTGTCAAAATTTCACCTGTAGTAAGTCAGTCTGATCACTAGGAAAGCACTACAGCCTTTGAAACAAGAAAAAACACTTTAGGGGAATTACAGTAATTTTTTCTTAAACTTATTAGTTTATTGTACATACAGTAAGGGAGTTATTGTCAACATTTCACCTTTAGTAAATCAGTCTGATCACTAGGAAAGCACTACAGTCTTTGGAATATAAATATAAAAAAACACTATATGTTAATTAAAGTTTATTACATAAACATATGTAATAAAAACATGTAATAATGTTTATTACATAAATATATTTGATAATTGTACAGTAAGGGAGTTATTGTCAAAATTCCACCTGTAGTAAGTCAGATCTGGTCACTAGGAAAGCACTACAGCCTTTGGAACAGGAAAAAATACTTTAGGGGAATTACTGTAATTTTTTTTATTAATATATTTGTATATTGAACGTACATTAAGGGAGGTACTGTCAAAATCCCACATGTAGTAAGTCAGTCTGGTCAGTAGGAACATACTACAACCTTTGGAACATGACAAATAACATTGTTTTAATATTTTAATCTCCTCAAAAATCTCCTTTCCTTCGGGTTTGCACTTTGCAGATGGTCCCTTCTTAGCAGCCTGCGCATAGAGATCAATGTATTTTGTCCAGTGCGAGGGAAAGATCGTTTTGAGGAAATGTATGTTGTAGCTTCTGGTGTTTTATCTGTAGTTATATGTGATATGTGTTGTGTGTAGCAACAACGTTTAGTTCACGAGTTATTGAACGCGGAAGTCCGCGAATGTGTGAATATGCGAATATAAAACCAACTTTACCTAAGTTTTCAATATGTAAATTTAGGTATAAATATATTGTATAATAATGACAGCAAAGTCTAATGTCAGATTAATGTGTTTTGACGAAAAAAATAAATAAATAAACGTGCAAAAACAACCTGTCAAATTACATCAAATGTCGCTTCAGTTCAGCTCATGGACCCTTTCTGTCGCTTGTTTATTACTCCTAAAATTAATACAATAAAATACTTCATGTTGGTGTGGTGTATATTAAAAGATTATTAGAGGCTCAACAGGCAGAAATGATAAAGTAACAGTTACACACTGATAAAGCATGTAAGGGGGAGTTGACTGGTTAATGCAGTTGTTAAATGCCTCCAATAATTCACACGAATGATGAGTGACTGTAAAGGTGAAGTCACTGGAAGCGATAAAGACACGCATGTGAAAACAGCAGCATTATGATCTTACCGAAAAACATGTCTGAGTTGAAATCAGCTCAAATTCTCCATATCTTCTTCACCTGAGAGTGTTTATGAGGAGTCGTGACGCCATGTCTTCTTCTGCGAGAACAAGGCGAGTGTAAACTCAAGGCATCAGCGCCTCCTGTCGGTCTGGAGGACTGAAGCAGCGCCTGCGTTTATAACCATAACCTGCGGTTTTAGTCTATCGTTACTTATCGTTACTATCGATAACATCTGAACTACTTTCAGATTCAGTTACATTTCACACAATTTAGCTACAGTTAAATAAAGTTGCATTGTTGTCCCAACACTGTTTTTTGTTTTCTTTGCAGTACAATTTACAACTTTGAAAAAAAAACATGCTTGAGAAATTTAAAGCAATCAGTTTCCACACCTGTAAAAACAATTATAGAATTTTATAATGTATATAAAATGTTTTACTGAAGCATAACTGTCCATATATATCCTGATTCCTCCAGCTTAATAAATTTGATCAAATCTTTTTTGTTTTATATGATGAAAGAAAGTCCTTTTTCACACACACACACACACACACACACACACACACACACACACACACACACACACACACACACACACACACACACACACACACACACACACACACACACACACACACACACACACACACACACACACACACACACACACACACACACATTACCCTTACTTAATTGACAACATTTTTACTCACAATTTAGTTCATTCAAAACAAATCAGTTTAGTTGGGTCAGCATAATTCAGTTGTTTTAGGGAAAATGCATTCACAAAATATGCTTAACTTCATTTTAGTCAAGCTAAATTGCTAATTGGGCTCAGCTTATGGGAAACGCAGCCCTGGGCAGTGGATCTGTAGTTCCCAGCATGCTTTGCAAAGGACTGCATTAGGAGAGTACATTTAGGGATTAATTGTTATTTAATGTTTTTTTCTATAAAGGGAAAGATGTTGGTTAATGCTTAATATTCAGTTTTGTTGAACATTTAGAGTAGTTTCTGTTATTGAATGTCATTGTGGTTATTGTGCTGAAGAGAAGCGCTCTCAATTGAGATTTTCACTTTGATGCATAATGTAGCCTAGGACATAATGTGTTTAATAACTTCTAATCGTAACTTATCATGTAAAAAACCCAACTTGCATCACAATAGATGTAATTGTGATTGTCAAAATATTTGGTTTAGTGAATGTTTACATGGTACAATGACTGGTATTATTGCTTAACACAATATTGACTCATTTGAATAAATATTAGGTAGCTAAATGTTAATTTTTAAAAAAAAAAAAGTATCTCACATAATGCTGCAACATACAGAGAGTTCTATCAGCTTGTATTATTGGGTTAAAAATAGGTTAAAAATATCAAATTAAATTAAATATAATGCGGTTTTCATTATAATAACAATTATTTAATGACACAAGTAAAAATTATTTACAGTTTTTTACAGTCGCTAGGACACATTTCTCAATACTTAGGTTACTTTTTCAAAACTCTTCACACAGTGAGCACAACAGAAGTATATGTGAGCTAAACTGTGGATCATTCATTTCTTTCAAATTCATCAACTGACTACATCTTCAAATTACATCAATTCTTTTCTCACTTCAACACAACGACCGCCAAAACTTACAGTGTACTTATAGGCCAATCTGCACATGCTTACATACTGATTTCAAAACTGGTAATTACTGTAAGTTCAAAACATAACTAATACAATGAATATACAGCAATTTGCTACATTTCTACAGTAATATTGTAATGAAATATATTTGAATCTAAAATGAAATGCTATATAAAAACAATTGGACAAATGGACCAACCACAGCTGATTCCTATTCATTCTGTATCGGTGGATGGTGTTTATAAATTATTGTATTTTGCAATAACAAAAAAAAAAGACAAATATATTGAAGATATGATACTGCATCATGTCTGATTCATTCCAGTAACACAAATTGCAGAGAATTCTAAACAGTAGAGAGGTGTGCTTGTGTTACAGTAGAAAACATTCTAATGCTACCCGTTGTTAGTGTTTTTTTAGGTCATTGTTTTGTGGGTGACAAAGTGTGTATGTTGGCTGTCAACCTTTGCTAGTGATGGAAGAATGTTTGATTTGAGACATGTATGAAGTGTTTTGGTAGTTTTAGTGCATTTTGAAAGTGAAATGAACTGCTGTGCCGAGCTGAAAGTTGGTTTGGAGAACTGTGTGAAGAGTTTTGAAAAAGTGACCTAGTATTGAGAAATGTGTCCTAGCAACTGTAAAAAACTGTAATATAGTGCACATATTTAGCAAAATAGCTCTTCTCTATGTTTTTCTTTCTAAATAACGTGCTGGTCATTAAATGGTTTTTGCTGAGGTAAATGTAACGTTCTGTGACAATATTGTTCCGCTGCAGTTTTATTGACCTCTTTCCGTGGAACAACGATCTGTCACTTCACATTTACATTTACGGTATTTATTGTCTGAATTTCGTAATAAAATGGACAGAACCTGCAGAGAGCTGAGAATTAGTTTCATATCAATAGTATCCTGTTCTGTCTAGGTCGGTGTCAGTGTCCTCTTTGCTCCGCGATTTTTCTGTGCGTGAGAAAATGGATGTGGCATGAGAGTGTGTGAAAAGTGTCTCACGCTGAATGAGTTGGCAGCGCTGTTGTGTCCAAACACAGTGTTCAAACAAATATGCAGAAACTTTCATGGCAGCTTTAGTGGAACTCTGGCACCGTGACTGGCAGGTAAGAGGTAAACAGAAAAAAAATAAAACACCGGTCAGATGAAGACATTCTGAGGGAAAAATAAACCAGAGAGACAGAGAGTTTATTCATCTAAAACTTTGTTTTGAACTTTTTGACTCAAAATTGTAACCCACATAGCAACATAGTGATGTACCAGATCTGGCCCATAGTAAACTTGAGAAGTGGCTGTGCTCACTGCGAGTATGCTTTGGTTTTCTGCAGCAACTGCAACTTCATGCAGAACAGGCAGGTGGAGTCCTCCGCAGATATCGCAAGTCTTCTTGAGCGTGCAGCTGTCCTGTTTTGTGACCTCGTCTACACCTCCAGCATTTATTTTGCTCTTTAATCCAGCTTCCTCTTTGTGGGTGGTTAAACGTGCAAAGGCTGCACAAGCATTGAGATAATGCTAGTTGTTGCAGTAGGGACTTAAAGCTTTTTTAGCTGTAGCTGCCATTTTAGTGTCTGTGGAGGGCAAATTGATGACTTTATGTTGTTCACTGCCTGTGAGGATTGTGGCTGGTTTCTGCTCTCGCCGAAAGGGCTCTGTATGCGATGGCCGTGTTACCCACCTATATATTTGAATGGCCTGAGCCTCCTTTTCCTAGCCTGGCTCCGTCCTCAATTTTCATTTTCCTTCAGTACTACGTCTGGGATTGTGCTGTAGACTTTGTTTTTTTCAGGTCAATTTTTTACCGGGCCAATCAGCGAACAGAAGGAGTGGCTGAGAACGATGACGTTGATGTCGATGTGTTATTTTGAGTTGTAGTTCAGTAATGGCAGCGGAGAAAGATGCGAGTGAAGCCATTCGGTCCGTTGTGGCAACTCTGCCGAATATCAAGAAGTTAAAGCCGGAGCAAGAACAATCTTTGCTTAGTTTTGTTGGTGGCCATGATGTTGTGGCCCTCCTCCCCACGGGGTTCGGGAAAATACATATGTCACGACCAAACATTAGCGATTGGTTATGGCAGATTCAGAGTGACTCTGGGCAGATCCAAATAGTTTTAGATTGTCAATGGAGCGGTGCCAGACTCCATGTACAAATGAAATGTATGAAAGTCTGGTGGGACCAGGCCATTCTTTTCCATTCACTCAGCAAATTCTGGCAGTGTGTAAGTCCTGGAACTGTCACTTACAATCTGATCTCATTTTCTCTTGGCTTTTTTGCTATAACAAATGTGCTTTATAAACACACAGTTACAGCAGCCAGAGAAAATCTAATATTATAGAGTCAACAGCTCAACTAAAGCAAACACTGACCACCATCCTGGTGACTTAAAATGCAACTGTTGATTTCATTTAAATGGAATTTAAATCAAGTAAATCTGGTTAGTAATAAGTGAAGCTGGTAATGCTGTTCGAGTTGTTTATTCCTCCTCTGCTGAGATCTTCACAAATTTAATGTCTTCTTTTATTTTAAGTTGATTTAATCTAAGCTGTGTCTGAAGTTAATTTTTAGTTCTTGCGTTTCTCTTTCCTTTAGTGATTCTGCTTGTTAACAGCAGGTGTTCATAATTAATGCTCAATCACCACTTAATTATCTCATTAACGTCAACACTGCTTCAATGGTACTTTAACTCTGTAGTGTGCACACATATGAACTAGGGCTGGACCAGAATATTCGAATATTCGAATATTCGTTCGGTGGGTTGGTATTGGGTCCGTGTACGTTGCGTTCATTCGTTTTTCGATTTAATATTGAAAGTAGAAAAAGGAGAAAACGGCTCATTTATTCATTTTTCGTTTTTCCAAAAAAAAATTAAAATGAGAATTCGGCTTGATTTTTATATTTTTATGTTCAGGGATAGAAAATGGAAAAATGGCTTGAATATTCGATTTCCACGTGTGGGCGCGCATGAAACGCCCCTTTCCGCTGATTGGTCAACCTAAGATCAACGCTTTCAGTTCTTCCACAGTCCTCCGCTGCTGGACGGATTCTTAAAGTGTTTATTACAAATAAACTCTCTCTCATCCAACAACCGGACTAATGCTTGACACCAATCGCGCTGGGCAGGGCCGGTTTTCTTCTTGATAGGCCTGGATTCGACAATCTACACTAGAGAAATATTAGCTGATTATTTCAGAAATATTATGAAGATTATCTCGCATCTGCACCCACATGACCCATCATCATTAGCCTACTTCACAGCTGGGTGACCCACTGACAGCGCACAGACCAGTATCCATTTAAGTGTAAATATGCAGCAGTCATAACTATTATTTTAGACTGCACATTGAGTTTTGGACAAGGGATGAAGCTGAAATATAATAGATATGAAAATGTCACAGCGCATCTATTTTGGTTGTTATTCTATTAGTTTTTGTTGTTGTTATTGTTTGTTTTTCATAGCTTTCATAGCTTATATAATCATTTTTACCTTTGCAAGGGCAATTATTCTAATATTTTTTAAATATAGGCTATTTGACATCGTTTATAATTACAATTACATAGTATTATGATATTAAAGTTTGAAATATAATATTTTGAATAGCCTTTTTAAATATTAAATTAATGACAGAATGAAACAATATTATAAGAGTTAGACCCCCAGTAGGTGGCAGCACGTAACTGTCTTAATAGTCAGTCAGTGAGTCATTCATTCAACCGATTCGTTCAAAACGCTGATTCATTCATGAACCAATTGGCTGTTTATGGGACATTGAATCATTCACTCAACCGTTTTGTTCAAAGAATCGAGTTCAAGTGAGTCAGCCGAGTATTTTTTTGGCACGTAGAGAAGAAAACCATTTCTAGTCCCTGCCCAACGCGATTTGTGTCAAAGAATCCGTCCAGCAGCGGAGGACTGTTATTCTGTGGAAACTGTTAAACTGTGGAAGAACTGAAAGAAGCCAATTGGTTCATGAATGAATCAGCGTTTTGAACGAGTTGGTTGAATGAATGACTCACTGACTGACTATTAAGACAGTTACGTGCTGCCACCTACTGGGGGTCTTACTCTCATATAAGTATTGTTTCATTTTGTCATTAATTTCATATTTAAAAGGCTATTCAAAATATTATATTTAAAATATTAATATCATAATACTATGTAATTGTAATTACTGTGTAAAGCAGCTTTAAACAGGTAATAGTAGGCTAATAGGTCTACATGCCAGTTCAGAATTCAGATGCAGCCTCTTTGGTTGATACAGACTGTAAAAAAAGATACTAATTTAAATTGATTGGTAACAGCTTATTGTCTTATTATTCGAATTGAATTTAGTCGATTACATTTACAATATTTTTTTATAAAAGATGACAAATAGCCTATATTTAAAAAATATTAGAATATAGGTAAACATGATTATAAGCTATGAAAGCTGTAAGCTATGAAAAACAAACAAACAACAACAACAAAAAAACGAATAGAATAACAACCAAAATAGATGTGCTGTGACATGGACACTAAATAATGCAATTTATATCTTTTCATATCTATCATATTTCAGCTTCATCCCTTGTCCAAAACTCAATGTGCAGTCTAAAATAATAGTTATGACTCCTGCATGTTTACACTTAAATGGATACTGGTCTGCGCGCTGTCAGTGGGTCACCAAGTAGGCTAATGATGTGTCATGTGATAATCGACATAATATTTCTGAAATAATCAGCTAATATTTCTCTAGTGTAGATTGTCGAATCCAGGCCTATCAAGAAGAAAACCGGCCCTGCCCAGCGCGATTGGTGTCAAGCATTAGTCCGGTTGTTGGATGAGAGAGAGTTTATTTGTAATAAACACTTTAAGAATCCGTCCAGCAGCGGAGGACTGTGGAAGAACTGAAAGCGTTGATCTTTGATTGACCAATCAGCGGAAAGGGGCGTTTCATGCGCACCCACACGTGGAAATCGAATATTCAAGCCATTTTTCCATTTTCTATCCCTGAACATAAAAATATAAAAATCAAGCCGAATTCTCATTTTTTTATTTTTTTTGGGAAAACGAAAAATGAATAAATGAGCCGTTTTCCCATTTTTCTACTTTCAATATTAAATCGAAAAACGAATGAACGCAACGTACACGGACCGTATTCGGTTTGAAAATGTGACATTCGAATATTCGTTTTTTTTTTTTGTTTTTTTTTTTTTTGCAAATCTGGCATCCCCCTCGAAACGGTTCTCATTCGCGCTTGTATATGTTTTACACTATAAAATCTGGTGAAATACAATACTTTACATATAAATTCATTATAGCTACTTAATAAATAGATATTTGCTTCTTCTTGGACTACTAAAGTGTTCCTGCAACGGGAGTATTCTCTGGCTAGAGCGCAGAACAGCAGAGTTTGTATGGACAGATGTGAATGCCTGAGCTTGTATTTTGGGTTAAGCTGCATTGCTTGGACATTGTGGAAAATAGAATAATAGAAACAAAATATATTAAAATGTATGTAGTATTAAAATGTATAAATGTATGTATTAGTGTGTTTTATATCACTAGTGCAGTGTTCATTCTCGGAGCATATAAGGTCGGAGTCCATTCTCTGCTCGCGTGAGGCACTCCGCTTCTTTATTTAAATCTAGCCTACTTTGTCAGTAATTTGTTAGTGAGACTATTAGACTAGCCTACCTTATTAGAAATATTGCTTAAGTTACAGACCTCTGTGTGTTTTATATCACTAGTGCAGAGCAGTGTCCGTTCTCGGAGCATAAGCTCTGCTCGCGTGAGGCGCGACGCGTCCCGCTCGCGCTGCTCTGTAAGTTTATTAAAAGTTTATCAATTCTGAACGTGTCGCGTCTCGCCTGTCTATCTATATTGCACTGCAAATAAACAAATACAAATACACTGCACTCCCTTGTGAAGTCGTTTGGATGAACGGTTCTCGAAATAATAATCATGCGCTGATGATGATCGCATGATCATCATCAGCGCATGATTATTATTTCGAGAATTTGAAGCGCATTTTACAAGCGCTTCAAGAGGCACACGCACATTTGCACACACGACACACGCAAGGTCTCTCCCTCTCTTTGTCGTGCGTGCGCTACACGTTTTGGAGCTCGCGAGCAGCTAGATTCCAGGAGATTTTAACACATTTGCGGGCATCAGGGAGCCGCTATCAATATGCGGGAGACTTGGGATGTCTGAGACATAATAGAGATTCCGAAGCTTCGAATATTCGATGTTCATTCCTACCGAAGCTTCGAAGCTCAAAAAATGGTATTCGGACCAGCCCTAATATGAACACTGAGCAGTGTTAGGGGGCTTTTACACTGGGATCGTTTGCTGCGGTCCGAGCCCGAGCGCGTTTGTTCCCGGCGCCCCCCGCAGCGTTGGTCTGGTTTCACACACCTTGATTCTATCGAACCCTGGTGCGTTTGCGTGCATATTACGTCATCGCAAACGATGATAGAAATGATAGAAAACAGAACACAGGTCAATATTGTGTATTTATTAATTAGCTGCTATTATGCGCAGTTGAGTGAACAATACAGGTTTACTGTGCGTGTGTCACATAAGGTGGACTTCTGCTGCTTGCAAACGGACTCTTTTTAGGAGACTCCTACTTTGTTGCCCTTATTCCAGGCGCAATGCATGAATACACTGCAGGCTCACTCTCGCTCGTATCCAAGGTAAATCATCAACACTATCATCCCTTACAAGCGTTTTATTTAACTGAATACATCACAATAAGCTAAACGCATGCGCAGATTACTTTACTTCCTGAACAAGTGCGCACCCGAGTACATGTTGCTTTGTATTCGCATTCATGCGAACCGCGGCATGGTTTCAGACTCAGCGTTCAAGAACCTTATAACACATGTATGCGTGAGGCGGGGAATGCACATATGGAACATGTATCATAAAGTATGAACATGAAAAGTATGAGCATGTACAGCACTCAATACTTAGTTGGGGCTCCTTTTGCCTGAATTACTGCAGCAATGCGGCGTGGTGTTGATCAGTCTGTGGCACTGCTCAGGTGTTACGAGAGCCCAGGTTGCTCTGATAGTGGCCTTCAGCTCTTCTGCATTGTTGGGTCTGGCGTATCACATCTTCTTTTTCACAATACCCCATCGATTTTCTATAGGGTTTAGGTCAGGCGAGTTTGCTGGCCAATTAAGAACAGGGATACCATGGTCCTTAAACCAGGTACTGGTAGCTTTGGCACTGTGTGCAGGTGCCAAGTCCTGTTAGAAAAGAAATCTGCATCTCCATTAAGTTGGTCAGCAGCAGGAAGCATAAAGTGCTCTAAAACTTCCTGGTAGACGGCTGCGTTTACCTTGGACCTCAGAAAACACAGTGGACCAACATCAGCAGATGACATGGCACCCCAAACCATCACTGACTGTGGAAACTTTACACTGGACTTCAAGCAATGTGGATTCTGTGCTTCTCCTCTCTTCCTCCAGACTCTGGGACCTTCATTTCCAAAGGAAATGCAAAATTTACTTTCATCAGAGAACATAACTTTGGACCACTCAGCAGCAATCCAGTCCTTTTTGTCTTTAGCCCAGGCGAGACGCTTCTGACGCTGTGTCTTGTTCAAGAGTGGCTTGACACAAGGAATGCGACAGCTGAATGTCTTGCATACGTCTGTGCGTGGTGGTTCTTGAAGCACTGAGTCCAGCTGCAGTCCACTCTTTGTGAATCTCCCACACATTTTTGAATGGGTTTTGTTTCACAATCCTCTCGAGTGTGCGGTTATCCCTATTGCTTGTACGCTTTTTTCTACCACATCTTTTCCTTCCCTTCGCCTCTCTATTAATGTGCTTGGACACAGAGCTCTGTGAACAGCCAGCCTCTTTAGCAATGACCTTTTGTGTCTTGCCCTCATTGTGCAAGATGTCAATGGTCGTCTTTTGGACAGCTGTCAAGTCACCAATCTTCCCCATGATTGTGTAGCCTACCGAACTAGACTGAGAGACAATTTAAATGCCTTTGCAGGTGTTTTGAGTTAATTAGCTGATTAGAGAGTGGCACCAGCTGTCTTCAATATTGAACCTTTTCACGATATTCTAATTTTCTGAGTTACTGATTTTAGGGTTTTCATTAGTTGTCAGTTATAATCATCAAAATTAAAAGGAATGAACACTTGAAATATATCAGTCTGTGTGTAATGAATGAATATAATATCCAAATTTCACTTTTTCAATGGAATTACTGAAATAAATCAACTTTTTGAAGATATTCTAATCATATGACCAGCTCTATGTAAATTTTACTCCTTCCAACAATGCTAAAAAATAAACATGTAATAGCGTGTTATAGGCTTTATGACATTGTATAGCCAGATATTACTCGCTTCTGCAACATGATCAGCTGAGAATCTCTTCATCAAACCAACGTGCAAACTACCGCAATTAAAACTGAAAGTAAAGCCCAACACAGACGGAATTGAGTCATAAAAACTGAATTTTCTGTATAACGTGGAATTTAATGGATTGAATGGTTCATGTTCTCGTAACTCGTATTTACAATGTGTTTGACTCCACTAGGACACATAAACACAGCAGTAAAGTGACTCTCCTTGACCAGGAATGAGGAAGCTGCTTTACAGACACTCCTGTTTTACACACGTCACTCAAACACACAAGCAGGAAACCATTTCAACTCGTCAGTTCAGAGAAACAGAAACTGAAGTGCTGTTGAGCTGTTGTGTGTTTGTGTCTCTATATTCATGCGGTAAAATGGCAGAAGCCAGAATTTCTCAGGATGAGTTCATGTGTCCAGTGTGTCTGGATCTCCTGAAGGATCCAGTGACTCTCCACTGTGGACACAGTTACTGTAAGATCTGTATTACAGGCTGCTGGGATCAGGAGGATGAGAAGAGAGTCTACAGCTGCCCTCAGTGCAGACAGACCTTCAGTCCAAGACCTGCTTTAGCTAAAAACACCATTCTGGCTGAACTGGTGGAGAAACTGAAGAAGACTAAACTTCCTGCTGACTGTTACGCTGGATCTGGAGACGTGGAGTGTGACGTCTGTACTGGAAGAAAACACAAAGCCGTCAAGTCCTGTCTGGTGTGTCAGGAGTCTTACTGTCAAACTCATTTTGACCGTCATGAGGAATTTCACTCTCGTAAACCACACAAAGTGATTGATGCCACTGGACGACTGCAGGACATGATCTGCCGTAAACATGATAAAGAGCTAGAAATGTTCTGTATTCACTGATCAACAGTGCATTTGTGTGTGGTGTAAGGAGAGTGAACATAAAAACCACAACACTGTATCAACTGCAGCACAGAGGACAGAGAAACAGGTATGAACTGAGAGGGATTGATCACGCAGAAATTAAAGTGTCTTTATTTACTCACTCATTTACTCATGTTGTTCCAAACCGGTTTGACTGAGTTTCTTATGTGGAATATAAAAGATGATATTTTGGAAAATGTCTCATATTTTAGTTTATATATTGAAAGTCAGTGAGGTACAAAAGTTTCAAGCTCCAAACAAGAGAAAAAGCATAAAAGTAATCTAAACAACTAGTGGTTAAAAAAAGAAGTCGCTTAAAGTGTATTGACATGCACTTGTGTGATTTTTAAAAACTGCACTTGCAGATAATATAATATATTAAATTAAATTAAATTAAAGGCCACTTATATGCACTTAGAGTCAGTTTTCATAAGTTTCATGTTTCATAAGTTCATAAGTACAAGTTTTCACCGGAAAATGTCTTCTGAACAAGTAAGTAACATCCATTTTTATTCTGATCAACTAAGGGGGGAAAAGCATTCGACATGACAAGCGATCGTTAGATTTAATCAGCGCGATTTACAGCAACCGTGCAAATCATAGCCTACTTTGTTCTCAAATTGTTCATGTTAACAACATCAGCATTGCGTGACTAACGTTATTTAATGTGTTTTATGATTACCTGTGTAGTTCAGAATTCATATTCTCCATAATAGCTAAACGAGAAAGCACAACAAAGGAAACTCCATAACTGTGGAATTAAGAAAACGTACTGTAACACGATTGAACTATTGAAATGTCTTACTTGTCCAGCAGAAAAGCTGTCTCTTCTTCCGTTTCGAACCCTTCGGGAGTTCACGCACCTTTCAAAAGCCCCACCGATGTGTATCCTTGTGTTCGCATGAGACGGTTTCTTTCTCTTTCCACCTTAAATCCGAAGTACGAAGTCTTTTGGTTTTATAACTGGTTAATCTCCAGTTGACACTGATGATTGTTGTTTGGATCTTTCTGGATCCGCCATAAGTTTAATCATGTAAAGTGCTGCGAGAAAAGCCTATCTCTACATCTCCTCACGCGCAGTATAGCCGGCTAGCCGAAACTCCTTCTTTATGTGTACGGATGTGACGTAATGACGCAAAGACATGCTCGAATTTCCCGCGAAAACCCACCAGTACCACTGGAATTAAAATCATTATTACAAGCTAACCGTTTTGAATCTAGCTATGGCAAGCAGATAGTTTTGAACACTGGCTGAAGATGTTTTTTTTTAATAATTAATTTGGATTATTTTTAACTTAAAAATGTTACGGACAGCAGCTTTAAGTGTCAAAATGTCACTCTTAAGTTCAGCTAATTGCTTTAAATTTAAATTTGAACTGTAATATTTGTTTTATTTAATAGCAATTAACATGCAATTACGTGTCTGAAAACATTACGTTTAGTTCACACTTATTTCACCATTATATTAGTATATTATTTCCAAAATAAGTACACTTTTTAAAAGGGCCAAAGTTTGATTCACAAATTAAATCAAATCATTGATGAACGTGGAGCCCAAATAAAATATGATGACATCAGAAACATCAAACTTCACTGGTGTTTGTGTCATGACATCATGATGTTTAGTCATGTGACTGTGACTGTGCAAGAACCAATGAGGTTTGATGTTATTGACGTGTCACCATATTTTATTTGGCTCTGTAAACCCTGAGACATTCTTCAAAATATCTTCTGTTGTGTCTCACAATAGAGAGAAAGTCCTACAGGTTTGGAACAACATGAGGGAGAGTAAATGATGACAAATTAAAACTTTAGGGTGAAGTATTCATATAAAACTGGGCACTGATGAAATAATGTTGGACATTTCAGTGGTGATTTGCTGTCATTGGTTTGTCCTCCAGAAACAGCTGAAGGAGACACAGATGAAGATCCGTCAGAGAATCCAGCAGAGACAGAAAGATCTTCAGCATCTGAGAGAGGCTGTGAAGTCTCATAAGGTGAGTCTGGAGAAGAAGAGAAGTTTGAGACGTCTCAGTTTGGACTCTGTCAGTCCTGCTAAAGCAAATGTGTGATTGTGATGTGTGTGTAACAGCGCTCTGCACAGACAGCAGTGGAGGACAGTGAGAAGATCTTCACTGAGATCATCCGCTCCATTGAGAGAAGCCGCTCTGAGGCGACACAGCGGATCAGAGATCAGGAAAAGACTGCAGTGAGTCGAGCTGAAGGACGACTGGAGCGACTGGAGCAGGAGATCAATGATCTGAGGAGGAGAGACGCTGAGCTGGAGCAGCTTTCACACACACAAGATCACATCCAGTTCCTGCAGGTAACAGAGATCTAGGAGAACAGGATCATAGTGGACTTGAGCAAGATCCTGCTATGACAGAGAAACATTTCATGAGAGCAGAATGAGCCGTTGACTGAGATGATGTCAGGAATTCAGTCAGATTCAGTCGAGTGTTGTGTTATCATATAATCATCAGTCAGACGCTCATCTGATCATCTTCTGTTTAAAGAGATGCACTTACAAAGCCCTGAGAAATTTACCATTAAAAATGAAGCGAGTCACTGAAGAGAAGTCACGTCTACAAGAGCCGCACAGATCTGATATATGCAGGTTATTGGCTGAAGTGTGGAGATGATGAGTTTTGATTTGTGTTTTCTGTAGAGTTTCCAGTCTCTCTCAGCACCTCCTGAATCTACAGACGAACCCGGCGTTCCCTTCGCTTCTCTCTCCTCTTTTGATGGCATGAGAGAATCTGTCCGTCAGCTGAAAGACAAACTGGAGGATTTCTGCAAAGAGGAGATCAAGAAGATCTCAGACGGAGGTAAAGTCCTGCGCCTTGCTTATACAGACGTGTGTAGAAAGATCCCAAATCTGAACAATCAGATGAATAAAATCTTAGCATTTAATGTTAATAAGTGTTATTATTAGCTAATAGCTATTTTCAGTGCAGTTTTATATAAACTAAAGCATGTTCACTAAACTTAACCATTGATTTGTTTGGACATTACTATTTTACTATTTTGATTCTTTCTCATTCAGTTGTGTTGTCACAACACAAGGAGCTTACATAGATTAATAAATTCCATTTAATGTAAATAAAAAATGATTTCCTTGTGTGGAACCCCTGTCCATAATTGAATTAAGTTAGTTTAAAGAGTAATTTTTTGAGTGAGGATCAATTGATCAATGATGATATAACAGGTCATCTCTTATATACACGTGTATATTATGATGTATGATGATATTCATGGACTTTAGGATCAATCTGATGTGTGTGTTTTATAAATGAAGCCGCTGGAGATTATTCATCTGCTCTCAGAAATGAGTTCATCATCTAATATCATACAGCATTATATTAAAAATGTCTCAGAAATGAATGTATTTCATCTTGTTATTTCTCTTCACACTGTTCATGTCTGTTTATTTCCACAGTCACATTCACCAACATGAATCCCAAGACCAGGAACGACTTCCTACAATGTGAGTCACTAGAAAACAAGCAGAAAAACTCACTGAATGTGTTCATGTTCTTCCTGGAGAAGGAGAAATAAATCATGATAGAAGAGTTTTATAATTGATCATGTAAATGAGGATTTGCTCAGGATATTTGGTCATCTGTACTGAGACTGACACTGATGATACATTGAACATTGATTCATGAAGAGTTCAGAAACATTAAAAGATCAGACAGATTCATAATTCCTGTTTCTGATGTGTTTTCTCTTCATCAGATTCCCATCAGCTGACTCTGGATCTGAACACAGTGAATAAACGCCTCAGTCTCTCTGAGAGGAACAGAGTGATTACTAACACTTACACACAGCAGCCGTATCCTGATCATCCAGACAGATTTGATTATTATTATCAGGTGTTGTGTAGAGAGAGTGTGTGTGGACGCTGTTACTGGGAGATTGAGTGGACTGGGAGTGTGTATATATCAGTGTCATATAAGAGCATCAGCAGGAAGGGTTTGGGTCATGAGTGTGTGTTTGGATATAATGATCAGTCCTGGAGTTTGCTCTGCTCTTCCTCCAGTTCCTCATTCATACACAATAACACACACACTTCTCTCGCTGTAAAGTCCGTCAGCGGAAGAATAGGAGTGTATGTGGATCACAGTGCAGGAACTCTGTCCTTCTACAGCGTCTCTGACACAATGAGCCTCATCCACACAGTCCAGACCACATTCACTCAGCCGCTCTATCCTGGGTTTTATGTTGAATCTGGATCATCAGTGAAACTGTGTTGATGTTTCAGAACAGATATAGAGAGATTTTACCCATAATACTTTGAGCTGCACAATAAATCAGTAACAGTGAGATGTTATAGAGACTCTTATTTCCTCTTCATTACATTAATACTGATGAACTTCACTGAAATACAATAGAATAAATGTGTCTATTTTTATTATTACTATCAAAAAGAATCTTTCAGTTGAAATAATAAAACAGAAGGTTCATTAATAAATTTACAGATTGAGGATAGTGTGGTTTTGAAAATGAAATAACATAAATGGTTGTGAACAATGCAAGGAGTGAAGATGTGGAAAATGACATTAGTAGTGGAGAAAATAATGTTGGGAAACAATCACAGTTCAAAATGTGAGGAAAATTGTGATGCAGAAGATGAGGGATGAAGAAGCACTTTCTGAGATTTCAGATATTGGGTCACAAGGGATTGAAATCATGAACTCTAGAAGAAATAAATGACTTTTACAACGTTTGATAAAGTTGTCAGTTTTGAGTGATGGTGCAAAGGAATCATTGAATAATAGCTTTAGTACGTTTACATGCAGCCAATAACCCATTCAAAACCGGGAAATTAGCAATAACCCAGTCGCGCACGGCCATGTAAACACCGGCAAAAACCCGAATATGCTCATATCCCGGATTTTTAAAACTGGGATATTATACCTGGGGTACCCCTTTTCTAACCCGAATTTTTGGTCATGTAAACGCGTATCTGGATATCCCCATAGTGATTTGTGTTCTGCACATGTTCTATTCGCAAGGAATCTTGGTCTTTTGAGTAGAGGAACTTCTCGGCGCATACAAAAACCCCGCGTCCAGTATACCGGAAGTAAACCTGGCGAGACGCAGCACAACATACTTTTGGAGCGAGAGGAAGGGGAGTCAAGATGACGAAGTGAGTGTATTTTTAGTCCTTGAAATGTGATAAACTAGTGTGACAACCCCTCTACTAAACAGATATTTAAGTGTCGAAATTACAGGACAAAAAGAAGCTATTATAGCATTCTGGTTTTTTTTCTTTGTCTTTATTTGGAATCATGTCCGACCACAATTACGAATTGGCTGCTCTCCACGAGGCATGTGACGATTTAGACATTGAGGAAGAAATGGAAGCAGAGCAACATTCATCCAAAGAAGACAAAATTAACAAAGATCATACACCGATTAAACAGCCGAATCCAAAGAAACAGAGACACAGATATCAAAGTGAAATTGAGGATGCGAATAATGGCGCTGCAATTCTACATGCAGTACAAGCTTTGACCAGAAAAATGGACGAGCAGACGGAACTTTTAAAAAGTTTCGACAGACGTAGGGTGACCAACTGTCCTGTTTTCCCAGGACATGTCCCGTTTTCATATAACAATATAACACATTTCTATCCATACAGAGGAGGCATAACCTACTTTAAATGTATTGAAATTAATAAGGTTTCTTTGAGTAAACTTCGAGTATCATTTGAGTAGGCCTATCTGTTTGCCGGGCCGAGTGTCCTGTTTTATCAGGACAAAATATGGTCACCCTAGACAGACGTATTGAAGCTAACACAACTGCAACTAAAGAAAACCGAGAAGAAATTTGCGTGCTTCAGAAAAAAATAGGAGGCCTTCAGAGAGAAAACAGTCTGTTAAAAGAAGCATGTGCAGAGCAAACCCGATACAAAAGAAGGTGGAATCTGAGGATGATTGGTCTCCCTGAAAAGGATGGAGAAGATACGAGAGAAGTTGCCATCGGGATACTGACAAGAGTTGTTCCAATGTCTGTAGACACCGTTCACCGACTGTGAAGAAAAGGTGACGCCGCTACCTCAACTAACACGCCGAGAGCAATCATCATTCAGTTCGGGATGAGAACGGTGCGGGATGATGTTTGGAAGAAGTCGAAGGATGCGAGAGTGTGTAGAGACATGCACATACACAGCAAAAACTGCAGTGTTAAGTTAACTCTCCTGGGAGTTTGTATGGCTCCAGACTCAAGAGTGTAAAGTGTTAAAATATGAGTGTTAAATTAACACTCAAGAGTGTTAAAGTTAATGAGATAATTACATGATTAATTGAGTGATGAGTGAGCATAATTGAAGACACCTGATGTTAACAAGCAGAATCACTGAAGGAGAAAATCACAAATTTTAAGCCACCGTGATGGAGAACGGTGTTTGATTTAGTTGGGCTCTTGACCCTTATATTGATAACTTTAGATTTTGTTTGTCTGTTGTATATGAGTATAAAAATTTGCTGAAACTTCATAAATACATTCTGGGGACACCCGAAATCCAGCCTACACTCACGTTTGACTGATAAATATTGTTTTTATTGTTTGATTGACACAAACGTTCCGATATGTAAGTATCAACACTACCTGCACTTTGTAATGCATCACTGAACATCCGAGGCTAAATGATCTGATGTTATGACGAAGCATGTTATGTTATGTTATGTTATGACGAAGCATGGTTAATGATGTTTTGCACACCAGCATATGGCAGATACTGAATGTTTACTTTGTTTACCTGTTTAAGTGATTTTAAAACTGATCATACTTTGATATTTTTTGTTATGGTAGTCTACTAACAATAGTTTTATGGCTTCCAAAAATAAGAAAAATACAATACAATTAAGAAAAATACAACAACGAAGTTGTTTCTATATTTAAATAGACATTTGCTATGATAGCTGTTCGGTTTGTAGTTTTCCTTTACTCCCTCTAAAGTGTATAGAGGGGTAGTTAACACTAAACATGTAGATTTAGGACTAATTATTACTCATTCCTGCACATCGTTACACTCTTTTTTGCATTGTTAATAGGTTATCTACTTAGCCTAAATGTTATCCTTTATTTCTTTAAATGCTAGGGGGTTGAAAGATAATGTAAAACGTAAGGCTATGTTTCTTTTCTGTGAGGAGCAAAGGGCTAATTGTGTTTTCTTGCAAGAAACCCACTCAGCTGAGGCTGACATGAAATTTTGGAAACTGCAATGGGGAGACACTATCTTTTTCAGTCATGGAACGTCACACTCGGCAGGAGTTATGATTTTATTAAATAGATTTCCTGGAAAAATTATTGATCATAAAAGTGACCCTACTGGCTATTGGTTAATGGTCGCAATAGAAATGAATGGTATAAACTACATTTTATTATGTGTGTACGGGTATAACAAAAGAGTACAGAACAAAAATCTCTTCTCATCCTTAAGTAAGTGCTTAGAAGAATGGAAAATGCTGTTTTCAACGGATAGAGTAATAATTGGGGGAGATTTCAACCTGGCCCCTGATCTTTGTTTAGACCACCTACCATCAAAGAGACACTGCCACACATTTGATGAAACAATAATTGAATTGATCACAAAGGCCAAGCTAATAGATTATTGGAGAATGAAAAACCCAACCAGAAAACAATTTACCTGGTTTAACTCGTCTAATAATGGCCAGTACTCAAGATTGGATTATTGGTTAATCTCAGACATTTAATGAGGTAAATAGATGTGAAATCTCAGCATCACCCCTAACTGATCATTGTATAATTTTTTTGACACTTTCTCCAGGTGGAAGAGAGAATAACATAAACTCTATATGGACTATATTTAACAATACCCTTTTGGAAGATACTGAGTTCCGTAATGTAATTAAAGAACTGGTTAAAGAAGTAGGTGAATTGGAAATGTGTTTTCTGAGTAAATGGGAATGGTTCAAGTTCAAAGTCAAACAGATAGCTATTAGGACAAGTAAGCAAGCATCAACACTTAAAAAGATAAGACAAAGGGACATCATTAGTCACATTAATACGCTGAGCTGTAAAGATGATTTGACACTGGAACAGCAGACTGAATTAAACAATCTACAGTCCCAGCTTGACAATATATATCTGGAAAAGGCCAAGGGAGCATTTATTCGTTCCAGTGCTCGTTGGATCAAAGAAGGGGAAAAAAACTCGACCTATTTTTTCAGTCTGGAAAAACAAAGACAGACGAAGAAAAAAATTCGGAAGTTAAATATCAATGATGTTATTGTTGAAAATCAAGAAGATGTAAATGATAAAATCAAGGATTTTTATAGTAATTTGTATAAAGAAGATTGTAGTTTTTTCTTAAATGAGATTCAGGGTTTTAAAAAGACAATGGGTGATAATTTTAAACAACTTATGGAAGATGAGCTAAGAATTGAGGAGCTAGACTTGGCAGCTTTATCTTATTTCTCGATTTTTATAAGGCATTTGGCACTGTTGAACATGCCTTTTTACTTGAAGTCTTGAATTTTTTAGGTTTTGGGGATTTTTTTTGTAAAATAATTAAGATGTTTTATACTGACATATATAGTTCTGTGTCTCTGAATCCTGGTATGACTCCTAGGTTTGAGGTGCTCCGCGGTATTAGACAAGGGTGCCCGATTTCTCCCAAACTGTTTATTCTAGCCACCCAATCCCTTATCATGCTCATTAATCACAACCCTCATTTGCATGGGATCTCAATATTTGATAAGGAATTTAAAATTAGTCAATTTGCAGATGACACAGCAATCCTTTTAAGGAATAAATTCATGGTTGATGTTGCCCTTGATTCAATCTCGATTTTCTCTAAAGCTTCAGGATTAACCCTCAATATTAAAGGTGCCCTAGAATGTTATTATTATTATTTTATAATGTTTCCTGGGTTGCCCTTATAATGTTAATATGTGTTTTAGATCAAAAATAGTCATAATTTAGAAATAAAATGCATTTTTCCTAGCCTGATTTTAGCCTCTGATTTGAACACTCTGTTTGAAGGGGCGTGTCTGCTGTGGATTCAGTGTAGCCGGCCACTGCTGTGATTGGCTGCTGTGAGATTCAGTGTAACTGGCCACTGCTGTGATTGGCTGCTGTGGGATTCAGTGTACCGGCCACTGCTGTGATTGGCTGCTGTGAGATTCAGTGTAACCGGCCACTGCTGTGATTGGCTGACATGCTTGCATAGAAATGTGACATGTGAAACTCTCTCGAATACTTTTACTACAGTATTATACTTTTTTACTATTACAGCCTCGAGATTAACGAATCGTGAGAGTTTTTAAAGTATTTAGATCTATTCCCATCACATAAATGTTGCTGTGATGAGCATGAGCATGACATCTGTTGATTGCAGACTGAAGATCTTATCATTGCAAAGCAGTTTCTGCACTCTCTCTAATGCTTTCACCAATGCAAACACGATGATGTACATACAGTGAGAGCTTCGTTGTGCAGTAACGTGCGTCATTGATTTCATAACGAGTTGTCCAGATAAACTAACGCTGTGTGGAAAGATTGTTCTTTGAACGCTTTCTGTATATTGAGAATGAGGAGTTGTCGTCATGGTACAGAGCCCCTCCCCTTTCCGCCATGTTGGTAGGATTCCCGTGGCAAAACATGATTGTTTACGTGTGTTGTTAACTCGGTAGTAGAGGAGATTCTCGCAATTCCACACTGTTTTACCATGCCTGAAGTCACTGCTGCATTAAAAACTGCTCCAGGACCTCACACGATACATATGGAAAACATAGGAACAATGGAATACAGTATTTTAGGTTACCGAAATGGACACAGCATCAGGGAGAGCAAGTCTCTGACCTGAGACGCCGGATTGCTTGGTTGGTTTGCTGGTTTGATAAGATCGTCAGTGTTTGCTGTGCCCTAACGAACATGTGCAAAAGTGTTGTTTGAGTGCCTTGTTCATTACTTTTTTATTTCTTTGAAATAATGTTTGAAACAACTTGATATGGCTTAACATTATTTATTGAGAACTGAATATAATATATATATATATATATATATATATATATATATAATATATATAATAATATATATATATATATATATATATATATTTTGGACAACATAAGTTTCATGGACAACATAAGTAATAATAATAAAATAATAATACTGTTATTAGTGCAAAAGAACAAATATCTTGATGCTGCTTCTCCAAATACCACTGTTTTGAGCTTGATGTGAGATTGTTCCTGTAAGGTCCCTTTTCTTTCGCCTTATCTTTTTGCATTGCTTTACTTTCTTCCTTTTGTTCTCGTATTCGTAGATCCGTCTATGTCCTGCCAAATAAATGTGCGAAAATAAAATGCGCGAAAATTAGAGAGTCTGGAATGTTTACTCGCGTCTCTGTGAGGTTCTGAAGGCGTTGCCCCATGGTACCGATAGCGTCTCCTACATCATGCGACGCTCAGACCCACCAAAAATTATTAATAGTTTTTTCATCCTACTAGCTAAAAGAAACGATGTGAAGTTGATATTTTAGTCACTGGTTGACTTACTGATGCATAAAGAGTATTGAACGATTTGAGAGAAGATTACCTGTCTGAACTTGAACAATTACACTCAGAAAGTGTGCTTGTACTCGATCCGAGCCAGCTCTGTATTGGCTCAAGTTGAGGAAACAGTCGTCAGTGAATTGTTGGAATTCCAGAGAAAATAAAATACCCATTGTTTCTTCAGAGGCTCGGATGAAGGAACTAAAAAATACTTTTGTGTTCATGTGTACATCCAAACACTGAGCTACTGCCATGCTTCGGCTGCGCGTTCCGACTGGCATTGAGGGCCGGCATATGCAAATTTTTGGAGGCGTACATATTAATGATCCCGACTATTGCGTCATAGTCGGTATTATGTGGAGGGGTGTTTTTTAAAAACGAGATTTAAATAAGAAGGAGAAAACAATGGTGCTTGAGACTCACTGTATGTCATGTCCATGTACTGAACTCTTGTTATTTAACTATGCCAAGATAAATTCAATTTCACATTCTAGGGCACCTTTAAAAAATGTGAGCTACTTCCCATTCACTCATCAACGAATTCGTCATGTCTTCAATCGAGGTTAAATCTGAAGTGAAATATCTAGGA
The DNA here is from genome assembly GCA_036326025.1 of Chrosomus eos. Classification (NCBI taxonomy): domain Eukaryota; kingdom Metazoa; phylum Chordata; class Actinopteri; order Cypriniformes; family Leuciscidae; genus Chrosomus; species Chrosomus eos. Next base: position 7,311,179 of record CM070821.1, read on the forward strand.
ATAGTATTATCTAAAAATGCTATCAGAATGGAAGATGTTAATTTTTCTAACCGATTAATAGATGTGAAGAAATCTTTGATCCGCTGGCTTACCAGAGACCTCACTATCTTTGGTAGAGTTAGGCCTACTCTATCTAAAACAGAAGGTATTTCCAAAGTAATTTATCCATGTCATTCCTTGTATGTTTCTTCTGGTAATATCAAGAAAGCCAACTCAATTATTTTCCAATTCCTGTGGAAAAATAAAACTCACTATATTAAGAAATCACAGCTCGTTAAAGAGTATGATATGGGTGGTATCAAAGCCTTGGACCTTTTGTTTGGGACCTTTAAGATTAACTGGTTGAAAACATTTCTATCACAACCAGATTCTATGTGACATCTATTTAAAAAAGTAGGGGGGCTTGATTTTCTTTTGCAATGTGATTTTGAGGTGACCAAAATTCCTGTTAAATTATCAAACTTCCACAAACAAATTCTCCAATATTAGAAAATGATATTCACCCATAACTGTTCTCCACATGGATCCACCTTATGGAAGAATAACGATCGTTATAATCAATAGGAAATCATTGTTCAGGTATGATTGGTATGAAAAGGGTATTGTGTTTGTGAATGATATTATAGATTATAATGTTAACTTCTTGGAATATAAATCTTTCTTAGACAAATATGATTTAAACTGTACAAATAGAGAATACAATAAGATCTGTAAAGCACAGTTACTTCAAAGCACATTGTTATATACAAAAATAAGACCCTTGCCAACTTTACCAAATTTAGTTATTAATGATTTTACTTTAGTTGACAATAAATGTAATAATAAATATATTAATGATGCTTTGAAATCGAAATTGTTTTTTGATTATAACAGAGGATTGTGTGTACAGGTTCTGAATATGGGTGCATTGTCCATAAAAAAATCACATTTTAAATTCATTAAATGGCCCATTTCCCCAAAAGTCAAAGAGACTCACTTTCAAATAATTTATAAGATATACTCGGTCGCTGACTTTCTTAGAAAAAGATTTAAATTTGATGTTGACCCTTGTGTATTTTGTGAGATGGCTGATGAGACTCTGGAACACATGTTTTTTTCTTGCCCCGTGTCGAATAGCTTCTGGTCCGAGTTACATAATTGGCTGTCACTTAAAGGAACCCAACACGGAAGTGACTTAAACTGCAATTCATCGACTGGCCACTAGAGACTGGATGCAAAAGAGAGTCAATCCTAAAGGGTACCTATCATGGAATTTGAAAATTACCTTTCATGTAGTGTGTAACATAGATCTAAGTGAACAAAACATCCTGCAAAGTTTTAAATATGAAAGTTCACCGTATACAAAGTTATTGTCTCTCAAAAGTAAGAGTCGACTCTGAGTCGCTGATATGATCGATAGACGAACAATGCATTTTCTCTAACTTTCGTACGTCACTTGTACAAGTTATTTGAATTCGACACGCCCACTCAGTGCGCGCGCCGAGCAGACAGAGAAACATGACAACAACATGTCGACGAGACGCTATTCTGAAGTGCGAATCAAAAGCAAACTTTTTTTTTTCACTGCCCAGGGACAAGCATGTGAAGACTCAGTGGCTAGAGTTTATATTTACAACTATACCACACAAGTATAGCCACCTTGAGCTGTGTTCACGTTATTTTAATGACGATCGCTTCACAAACACAAATGCTTTCAAGTGTGGATTCGCGAGTCACCTGATACTGAAGGAAAGTTCAATACCAAGTTTATTTGGCTCAGCTTCCTCCTCTGAATCACAACCTGTAAGTACTATTAATAATTGTTTTTATTTTTGTGTTTTTTTTTGTTGTTGTTTTTTTTTTTTTTGTTGTTGTTGTTTTCTGCTCGGGTTATATTTTTGTATATTGACATTATTTGTTTATTCTCTTTCCCCTACGAGAGTTTGTATGTTACTTCTTGGCAATAAAAAAATAAATAAAAAAAAGAAGCGAAATGAAATTGAGCGGAAGTACAAAGTCTGATGTAGTCAGGCTAGCCATAGACATCATAAATACATAGACACCCTATTGGCTGCTGGAGCGTACGTCAACGGCGCCGCCATATCAAGGAGGGCAACTTTCCCATACCTCTCATTATGGGAATTGAGAAAAATGCCTGTTTCGTGCACTGCGTGGGGCTTGTACAAGTCACCACACAAGTGAAAACAGGTCTCGGGGAATTACCTTTCACAAACAAGACTGAAATTTTTTTTGGGGTTGTATTTGGTCATTATATAATTAGTAATAGAAACATACACCACGTACAAACCACTGAAATCGGCTGATAAATGTAAACGTTATTATTGTTTTTATCCAGGAAAACCGCAGCTCACCCGTTTACTTGCATTTGTTTACAGCGCAGTCTTGCCCTCCGCAAAATGGCGGACACGTTGACGTATCGCAGCAACGTTCCAAAGCGGCCAATAGGGCGTCTATGTATATATTATGTCTATGAGGCTAGCATCCGTAGCAAGCCGTTTGAATGGTATTTTGACAATTCAGAGCCTCTGAATCACGAATATGAAGAAGCGCATACGAAAATTTCACACTCAGTGTTCGTGGACCTTTCAACACATGCAGGCGTGAGGTGGGGAATTTTGAACACATATGATTCACAACAATGGTGACAATCAAAAAAAAAAAGCTTCATGCTGCAATGCCTGACGGCCATAGTACAAAACTAATCCTTGATTCTCAAGCTTTTTGGTTTTGGTTTTCACCGTTGTGATTCATATCCAAAATCTTTATGTCTGTGTGTGACTACATGATACATTTGCTCAAAACATCATGTGCACATGCTTTTTGTACATCTTCAAATAAGTGAACTTTTTAATGCTATTGGTGCCAACATTGCAGTTCCACAAGGTTTGCGGTTATACAGGTGCTGGTCATATAATTAGAATATCATCAAAAAGTTAATTTATTTCAGTAATTCCATTCAAAAAGTGAAATTTGGATATTATATTCATTCATTACACACAGATTGATATATTTCAAATGTTTATTTCATTTAATTGTGATGATTAAAACTGACAACTAATGAAAATCCCAAATTCTGTATCTCCGAAAATTAGAATATTACTGAAGACCAATACAAGAAAAGGATTTTTAGAAATGTTGGCCAACTGAAAAGTATGAACATGAAAAGTATGAGCGTGTACAGCACTCAATACTTAGTTGGGGCTCATTTTGCCTGAATTACTGCAGCAATGCGGCGCGGCATGGAGTCGATCAGTCTGTGACCAACACCAGCAGATGACATGGCACCCCAAACCATCACTGACTGTGGAAACTTTACACTGGACTTTAAGCAACGTGGATTCTGTGCTTCTCCTCTCTTCCTCCAGACTCTGAGACCTTGATTTCCAAAGGAAATGCAAAGTTTACTTTCATCAGAGAACATAACTTTGGACCACTCAGGAGCAGTCCAGTCCTTTTTGTCTTTAGCCCAGGCGAGACGCTTCTGACGCTGTGTCTTGTTCAAGAGTGGCTTGACACAAGGAATGCGGCAGCTGAATGTCTTGCACACGTCTGTGCGTGGTGGTTCTTGAAGCACTGACTCCAGCTGCAGTCCACTCTTTGTGAATCTCCCCCACATTTTTGAATGGGTTTTGTTTCACAATCCTCTCCAGGGTGCGGTTTTCCCTATTGCTTGTACACTTTTTTCTACCACATCTTTTCCTTCCTTTCGCCTCTCTATTAATGTGCTTGGACACAGAGCTCTGTGAACAGCCAGCCTCTTTAGCAATGACCTTTTGTGTCTTGCCCTCATTGTGCAAGATGTCAATGGTCGTCTTTTGGACAGCTGTCAAGTCAGCAGTCTTCCCCATGATTGTGTAGCCTACCGAACTAGACTGAGACCATTTAAATGCCTTTGCAGGTGTTTTGAGTTAATTAGCTGATTAGAGTGAGGCCTTTAACGATATTCTAATTTTCTGAGATACTGATTTTGGGGTTTTCATTAGTTGTCAGTTATAATCATCAAAATTAAAAGGAATGAACACTTGAAATATATCAGTCTGTGTGTAATGAATGAATGCAATATCCAAATTTCACTTTTTCAATGGAATCACTGAAATAGATCAACTTTTTGATGATATTCTCATCATATGACCACACTGTTAGACCTTACCAGGTTTTTTACAGTAAAATACTATATAAAATACAATATCATACCATTTTCCATTAAAACAGTAATATACCGTAGAAAACAAATCTAGCCTACAGGAATATACTGTGAATTTACAGCTCTCAAAGTCGACACTCAGAGACTGTGTTCACAATCACACCCTATACCCTCATTCACTATTCCCTACATTAGTTCACTAATATAGTCCACTTGACTGAAAATAAGTGAGTGAATTGAGACACTGATGAACACCTGATAAGCAGAATCACTGAAGGACAGAGAAACAAGAACTGAAAAAGAGAAACACAAAAACTACAACTGACTTCCAGCAACACTGAGTGTGAAACCAGTTTACAAACCAGTTTATAATTATTTCTGTCATACATGTACAAAAGTTCTTGTTGAGAATTAACAGATAATAAAGTAAAAATAATAAAGTTTGTTGTCACCATAATGGAGATCAGTATTTGCTTTAGTTGGTCTCTTGTCCCTGGATTTCTTACATTTATCTCTCTCTGACTGCTGTAACAGTGAGTTTAAAAAGCACATTTGTTATAGCAAGTAAAAGTCAAGAGGAAGTTGATCTGGTGTTTTTGGCTTTTGTGATGATGTCACAATCATCCTGGACTCTTCTGTTTTTGAGATCTGTAATAATTCTTTGAATATATGGGTATTTAATGTGAAAGTTACATTAATTTATGGGAATAAAATAAATCTGTGAATCTACAACATGAAATCAATTAGAGTTGTGACGTTCGCGAACGAACCGATTCTTTTGAACGGCTCATAAACATGAACGATGGGAGCCGAGTCGCGGCTGTAGGGGAGCCGTTCTTTCTGTCGTTCTTTTTTTCCTATGCGTGTTTCACACAGATTCACACAAATTAGCTCCTCAGTTAGCTCTGGTGTTCACCCCGAACGCGAATAGAGCGTCAAATACGCGTCTATCGCGTCTAATTAGACGGTTGAACATTCCCTCGAGTTCAAATTTTTCAACTTGCGCGGAAGACGTTCGCGGCAAACGCGTCGGCCAATTCGCGTCATTCGCGACGCCCGGCGCGAATTATGCGTCTATTCGCGTCTTTGCATTGACTTTGTATGTAATCTACTCGAGCAAATAATTAAATTCGCGTTCGGTGTGAACACACCATATAACAGCATGATGATATAGTTGTGCGCGCGCATCCTTTACGTGAGTACAGTGGGGGAAAAAAAACCGACGTGCCTCTGTCATTCATGTAATTTATCTACAGTAGCCTATATATTTACAACTTTAAATATTTTTTGTTTTTTATCAAAATGTTCTTGTGTGATAACAAGTAATAATGTTCTTGTGTTAGTGTTTGTAGTAAAAGCTGTTTTGCACAGAAATTCATTGCAGCCGGCTTTGTTTTTGATGTTTATTTGTGAGTAGGTATTGTATGAATGACATAAGTCAACATAGCTTTACACATACACACACTTTGTACTAAAGGTAAATCCAAAATAGTGATGTCACTTTCTAAGCAGAGGGATGTTTTGTGAATGTGCAACCCTATGGAATATAGTCCACACAAGACAAATCTAATATTTAGATTTAGAGGTAATAATATTTCAGAATAATTCAAACTCCGATATTGGTGTGTGATATCTGAGCATCATTCCTCTCAGTGATTATTTCCAGGATAAACTGAGATGCCTCCAAGCTGGCTTCTTAAAACTGACTAAATATTTAAAAAGAGCCAAAAGAGCCGTTCTTTTGAACGGCTCTTTGAAAGGAACGGATCGCAAAGATCCGGATCCCCTCAAAGAGCCATAAATCCCATCACTAAAATCAATATTATGGTTAATCATGTCTTCTGAAGAATATTATAATCATATATTGTATCTAAAAAATATCCTGCTTGAGTCAGACACACACAGACATCAACAATTATAATATGAATCTCAACAATGGTAACAATCAAAAGTTTCATGCAGCAGTGCATGCTGGGTTCCAGGATAGTATAAAACTCCCAGCATGCACTGCTTCATGAATAAAAAAATATTGCCACCATTGTTGAGATTAATGTGCTAAATTTTGATATCTCTGTGTTTCTACGTGTCTGTGTAGCTCTGTTATTTTTTTGGTTTATGTATGATGTGTTAAAAAATGAGTCATTGCAATTTATTACGGTTTTGGTAATGTAACACTTTTGACTGAGGATTAAACTCTGAATGAGTGAGAATGAATTCTTTAGTGAATGAACAGGCAATAAGATGATTTAGATATTTTGACAAATCCAATCATTCATAAACTGTGTGTGTGCACAAGTGTTATTTGCATAAACACAGCTCAAGCATCAAAAGAAAATTTATGTTACAGCATCAGCATACCAACTAAAGCAAACACTGATCTCTTTAATGGTAACTTCAAACCAAACATTTTCAATTAAACATCTCAATAACAACTTCTGTCGATGTATGACAGAAATAAAGTCATACTGGTTAATAATAAGTAGGGTTGGGTACCGAAACTCGGTGCCAATAGAGAACCGGTTCCGACGTAAACGGTAGTAACCAGACCGAATAAGAACGAAAATTTCGGTGCCTGACTTCGGTGCCTAACTTCATTAAGCACACACGCACACACACACGCAAGGTCTCTCGCTCTCTCCCTCTCCGCCGACCGCCGTGCGTGCTCTACACAGTTTGAAGCACAGTTTCTTCTGTCTCGCATGCGCGCTCTTTCTCGCAAGGTTTGGCTGCATTTCACGTGTAAAATTACGCGCCAGAACGCCCTCTGGGTGTGCAGATAGTCTGAATTCCATATAGAATCAAGCCAATTCATTGGCTGATAGCGCGGGCGCCGCATCGACGCACTTGTTTACACGTCGTCATATTATGTTGGCGCGCGCGCGCCATCTGCTCCTCAGATTTCTCTGCCGAAAAAGGAAGCTGGTCGGCAGCGCGAGGAGCTTAGCAGCGTCTCGTTCCCTATTTAGAGAACATAGGTATGTTACACCAGACCAGTAACCGGAGATGTTCTCTTTCATAGGTTCACTCAACGCTAAGAAGCAGTGGATTTGTAGGCTGCTGTATCGCGTGCCGTTTGAACTGACGCGCTACAGCGATCTGTCACATTTCAAAGAGCCAAAACGTTATTGTGTGAATCTCGTAAAATATTGACAGATTCTGACAGCTGTGGATTTGTTCCATATCAAAAGTAACCTTCTCTGTCTTCTCTGTCTGTCGGTGTCAGTGTCCTCTTTGTCCGTGATTTTTCTGTGTGAAAAGGGTCATTTGCGTGAGTCTCACGGTCAATGCGTGAGAGTTGGCAGCTCTGCCTGCTAGTAATTTCTATTAATCTCCAGTATTATTACATTGTTTGATACAATATTGTTTCATTTGATATTATGTAAATATGAATTTTTATTTTATATTGGTTTTATTATTACCATATGTTAATTGTATTTATATTGTTTAAAAATTTAAGTTAATTTTGTGTCCAGTTTGGCCCTGTAAATTAAAGGGTATTACTTTTTGATAAAGTGTGTGCGGTTTTATTTTCTTAAAGGAGTAGTTCACTTTTAAAATGAAAATTCTGTCATCATATACTCACCCTCATGTTGTTTCAAACCTGTATGAATTTCTTTCTTCTGCTGAACAGAAAGGAAGATATTTAGAAGAATGTCAGTAACCAGGCAGTTTCTGGTTCCCATTGACTTCCATAGTAGGAAAAAAATATACTATGCAAGTCAATGGGAACCAGAAACTGCCTGGTTACTGACATTCTTCTAAATATCTTCCTTTCTGTTCAGCAGAAGAAAGAAATTCATACAGGTTTGAAACAACATGAGGGTGAGTATATGATGACAGAATTTTCATTTTAAAAGTGAACTTCTCCTTTAAGTACCGATTTAAGAACCGTTTAAGCACCGGAACCGTTTAAAAATACCGAGTAGGTACTGGTATCGAATAAAACCCAACCGATACCCAACCCTAATAATAAGTGTAATAATGTGTAATAGCTGGAAGTCAGTTGTAGGTCTTGTGTTTCTCTATTTTCTGTTCTTGTTGTTTCTCTTTCCTTCAGTGATTCTGCTTGTTAACAGCAGGTGTTCATCACTAATGCTCAACAATCACTTACATATTCCCTTAATTATCTCACTGCAACACTGTCAATGTTACTTTTACTCTTTGTAGTGTGGATTTTCCTGTGGAGTTGAAAGGGTTAACAGTGAAAGATAAAAAGACACACCCACAAAATGTATTTTAACAGCAATGAACTGTAAGTTATAAAACAGGTTTATACTGGCAACACTGTTGCCAGTAGTTTACTGTAAAATCTTGTTTTTTGGGTCACCATTGTGCTGAAGAGTAGAGCCTGTGCTTCAGTCCAGGAGAAGATCTACAAACATTGATGATACGCTGCATGTTGCTTTATTTAAAAGGCAGTGACTGTGTAGTTGCTGGTCCAGTGGAAATCTCTTTATTTACAAAAGTTAATTTTTGTGGTTTCTAATTAAATAAGTTCGCAATAATACTTTGCTCACGTTATTAATGTATTATAAATTTTAGTTAATACTTTTAAATGACAGTTTAATGCAGTCGGTTTCTGCAAGTGAAATTAGTTCATTCGAGTTTTAGTGCATTTTTACAGTAAATAACTGGCAACAGTGTTGCCAGTATTTTACTGTAAAAAAACCTGGTAAGGTCTAACAGTGCAGCGCTATGTAAATTAGTGCTAACAATGCTAAAAATAAACATGTAATAGCGTGTTATAGGCTTTATGACATGGTATAACCAGATATTACTCGCTTCTGCAACATGATCAGCTGAGAATCTCTTCACCAAACCAACGTGCAAACTACCGCAATTAAAACTGAAAGTAAAGCCCTACACAGACGGAATTGAGTCATAAAAACTGAATTTTCTGTATAACGTGGAATTTAATGGATTGAATGTTTCCTGTTCTCGTAACTCGTATTTACAATGTGTTTGACTCCACTAGGACACATAAACACAGCAGTAAAGTGACTCTCCTTGACCAGGAATGAGGAAACTGCTGTTCAGACACTCCTGTTTTACACACGTCACTCAAACACACAAACAGGAAACCATTTCAACTCGTCAGTTCAGAGAAACAGAAACTGAAGTATTGTTGAGCTGTTGTGTGTTTGTGTCTCTGTATTCATGCGGTAAAATGGCAGAAGCCAGAATATCTCAGGATGAGTTCATGTGTTCGGTGTGTCTGGATCTCCTGAAGGATCCAGTGACTATCCTCTGTGGACACAGTTACTGTAAGATCTGTATTACAGGCTGCTGGGATCAGGAGGATGAGAAGAGAGTCTACAGCTGCCCTCAGTGCAGACAGACCTTCAGTCCAAGACCTGCTTTAGCTAAAAACACCATTCTGGCTGAACTGGTGGAGAAACTGAAGAAGACTAAACTTCCTGCTGACTGTTACGCTGGATCTGGAGACGTGGAGTGTGACGTCTGTACTGGAAGAAAACACAAAGCCGTCAAGTCCTGTCTGGTGTGTCAGGAATCTTACTGTCAAACTCATTTTGACCGTCATGAGGAATATCACTCTCGTAAACCACACAAAGTGATTGATGCCACTGGACGACTGCAGGACATGATCTGCCGTAAACATGATAAAGAGCTAGAAATGTTCTGTATTACTGATCAACAGTGCATTTGTGTGTGGTGTAAGGAGAGTGAACATAAAAACCACAACACTGTATCAACTGCAGCACAGATGACAGAGAAACAGGTATGAACTGAGAGGGATTGATCACGCAGAAATGAAAGTGTCTTCATTTACTCACTCATTTACTCATGTTGTTCCAAACCGGTTTGACTGAGTTTCTTATGAGGAATATAAAAGATGATATTTTGAAAAATGTCTCATATTTTAGTCTATTTACTGAAAGTCAGTGAGGTACAAAAATGTCAAGCTTCAAACAAGAGGAAAAGCTTTTAAGTAATCTAAACAACTAGTGGTTAAAAAAAGAAGTACGCTTAAGTGAATTGACATGCACTTGTAGTGTACTTCAAATTAAAAGTAAATTAAATAAAAACTGCACTTGCAGATAATATAATATTAAATTAAATTAAATGAAAGGCCACTTAAATGCACTTAAAGAGAATCAATTTTCATAAGTTTCATGTTTCATAAGTACACTTTATAAAATACACTTTTTATAATATAAAATTAAAGTTTTACTTGTTTTATTTTAAAGTACATTTTAATAATATTTAATATTTAAATTTAACTCAATAGAATACTATTTAAGTGTCAAAATGTCACTCTTAAGTTCAGCTAATTGCTTTAAATTTAAACTATAATATTTTGTATTATTTAATAGCAATTAACATGCAATTACGTGTCTTAAAACATGACGTTCAGTTCACACTTACACCATTATATTAGTATATTATTTCCAAAATAAGTACACTTTTTAAAAGGGCCCAAGTTTGATTCCCAAATTAAATCAAATCATTGATGAACGTGGAGCCCAAATCAAATATGATGACATCAAAAACATCAAACTTCACTGGTGTTTGTGTCATGACATCATGATGTTTAGTCATGTGACTGTGATGTGCAAGAACCAATGAGGTTTGATGTTATTGACGTGTCACCATATTTAATTTGGCCTCTGTAAACCGCTGAGACATTCTTCAAAATATCTTCTGTTGTGTCTCACAATAGAGAGAAAGTCCTACAGGTTTGGAACAACATGAGGGAGAGTAAATGATGACAGAATTAAAACTTTAGGGTGAAGTATTCATATAAAACTGGGCACTGATGAAATAATGTTGACATTTCAGTTGTGATTTGCTGTCATTGGTTTGTCCTCCAGAAACAGCTGAAGGAGACACAGATGAAGATCCGTCAGAGAATCCAGCAGAGACAGAAAGATCTTCAGCATCTGAGAGAGGCTGTGAAGTCTCATAAGGTGAGTCTGGAGAAGAAGAGAAGTTTGAGACGTCTCAGTTTGGACTCTGTCAGTCCTGCTAAAGCAAATGTGTGATTGTGATGTGTGTGTAACAGCGCTCTGCACAGACAGCAGTGGAGGACAGTGAGAAGATCTTCACTGAGATCATCCGCTCCATTGAGAGAAGCCGCTCTGAGGCGACACAGCGGATCAGAGATCAGGAAAAGACTGCAGTGAGTCGAGCTGAAGGACGACTGGAGCGACTGGAGCAGGAGATCAATGATCTGAGGAGGAGAGACGCTGAGCTGGAGCAGCTTTCACACACACAAGATCACATCCAGTTCCTGCAGGTAACAGAGATCTAGGAGAACAGGATCATAGTGGACTTGAGCAAGATCCTGCTATGACAGAGAAACATTTCATGAGAGCAGAATGAGCCGTTGACTGAGATGATGTCAGGAATTCAGTCAGATTCAGTCGAGTGTTGTGTTATCATATAATCATCAGTCAGACGCTCATCTGATCATCTTCTGTTTAAAGAGACGCACTTACAAAGCCCTGGGAAATTTACCATTAAAAATGAGCTGATTGTGTGAAAGTGCTGGATTGAAGCGAGTCACTGAAGAGAAGTCAAGTCTACAAGAGCCGCACAGATCTGATATAATGCAGGTTATTGGCTGAAGTGTGGAGATGATGAGTTTTGATTTGTGTTTTCTGTAGAGTTTCCAGTCTCTCTCAGCACCTCCTGAATCTACAGACGAACCCGGCGTTCCCTTCGCTTCTCTCTCCTCTTTTGATGGCATGAGAGAATCTGTCCGTCAGCTGAGAGACAAACTGGAGGATTTCTGCAAAGAGGAGATCAAGAAGATCTCAGACGGAGGTAAAGTCCTGCGCCTCGTTTATACAGACGTGTGTAGAAAGATCCCAAATCTGAACGTACAACCGTTTCTGAAATGTTATAAAACGTCCATTTGCACAAAAATGTTCTTAAATGCGTCTCAGTTTATAAATAACAGGCCATCTCTTATATACGCATGACGTAGGATGATATACATGGACTTTAGGATCAATCCGATGTGTGTGTTTTATAAATGAAGCCGCTGGAGATTATTCATCTGCTCTCAGAAATGAGTCCATCATCTAATATCATAGAGCATTATATTAGAAATATCTCAGAAATGAATGTATTTTATCTTGTCATTTCTCTTCACACTGTTCATGTGTGTTTATTTCCACAGTCACATTCACCAACATGAATCCCAAGACCAGGAACGACTTCCTACAATGTGAGTCACTAGAAAACAAGCAGAAAAACTCACTGAATGTGTTCATGTTCTTCCTGGAGAAGGAGAAATAAATCATGATAGAAGAGTTTTATAATTGATCATGTAAATGAGGATTTGCTCAGGATATTTGGTCATCTGTACTGAGACACTGATGATACATTGAACATTGATTCATGAAGAGTTCAGATACATTAAAAGATCAGACAGATTCATAATTCCTGTTTCTGATGTGTTTTCTCTCCATCAGATTCCCATCAGCTGACTCTGGATCTGAACACAGTGAATAAACGCCTCAGTCTCTCTGAGAGGAACAGAGTGATTACTGGCACTGGCACACAGCAGCCGTATCCTGATCATCCAGACAGATTTGATTATTATCCTCAGGTGTTGTGTAGAGAGAGTGTGTGTGGACGCTGTTACTGGGAGATTGAGTGGACTGGAGATGAAGGTGTTGATATATCAGTGTCATATAAGAGCATCAGCAGGAAGGGTTGGGGTCATAAGTGTGCGTTTGGATTGAATGATCAGTCCTGGAGTTTGCTCTGCTCTTCCTCCAGTTACATATTCTGGCACAATAACACACACACTTCTCTCGCTGTAAAGTCCGTCAGCAGAAGAATAGGAGTGTATGTGGATCACAGTGCAGGAACTCTGTCCTTCTACAGCGTCTCTGACACAATGAGCCTCATCCACACAGTCCAGACCACATTCACTCAGCCGCTCTATCCTGGGTTTTATGTTTATTCTGGATCATCAGTGAAACTGTGTTGATGTTTCAGAACAGATATAGAGAGATTTTACCCATAATACTTTGAGCTGCACAATAAATCAGTAACAGTGAGATGTTATAGAGACTCTTATTTCCTCTTCATTACATTAATACTGATGAACTTCACTGAAATAAAACAGAATAAATGTGTCTATTTTTATTATTACTATCAAAAAGTATATTTCAGTTGAAATAATAAAACAGAAGGTTCATTACAAAATTAACAGTAACAAATAATGTTGAAAAACAATCACAGTTCAAAATGTGAGGAAAATTGTGATGCAGAAGATGAGGGATGAAGAAGCACTTTCTGAGATTTCAGATATTGGGTCACAAGGGATTGAAATCATGAACTCTAGAAGAAATAAATGACTTTTTACAACGTTTGATAAAGTTGTCAGTTTTGAGTGATGGTGCAAAAGAATCACTGAATCAGAGCTTTCATTGTAGTCAAGACACACTATACTAAACATATACATAAACATATAGGCTATTCATACATTTACTATAAACAGTTTAACAGTGTGTGTGTGTGTGTGTGATAATTGCCATTATTATTATTAATTGTCCTTTATCTGTCCATGTTTGGGCCTAAGTTATGATTCAAGTCGAGGTTCTATTGCTAATATTATTTGAATCATCATAATATAATAATTACTTCTACAATAGACTAACGCTTTTGTTTTAGACAAAAATTGTTTTTTTAATTTCACATGTTTCTTGCTGTGGAGGCACACCACTACTAAAATGAAAACTGAGGAAACACTGCTACCAGAAAATTTCATATTAAAAAATAAAAAATCGTAACATGTTTCACATATTCTTTGGTCATCAGGAGTGGTAAACTGCAACACATTTTCAGAGGAGCATCGAAGGACCTGCAGATCTCTGTATCTAATCTCCTGTTGCATTCAATGCAATTCTCTCTACAAAGACTGTGAAACCTACAGGGATTAGATCCTTTCTGAGATCTGATTTTCTATTGGATGTAATGTTGCAGCAGACAGTATTAGTGCCAAAACATATTAGAATTGTCACAGTCATCGTCTGCACCATCCTGTCTTCGTCTTCACTACACTTCCCAGAATCCTCCTTGTCTCCACACCTGAACTCACTCCCTCATTACCCACCTGTTTATAGTCATCATCATCTGTGTCACCTGTCCTCACCTCGTTAGTGTTCATTTGTATCTGTATTTAGTTTCCCTCTGTTCAGTCAGTCCTGGTCGGTTCTTGTGAATGTTACCTTTGTGTGTGTGTATATAGTGATATAATAGTATTCAAAATAAAGTAAGTACAATTGATTTGACTCTGATGTTAAGTGAGATAGCAGGTAGTGATGGGCAGATCGAGGCTTCGTGAAGCAATGAAACAGTTGAACCAAATGGTTCATATTGTTTCGAGGCTTCGAATCAATCCGACACCCGTCTCCACGGTGACACCTAGTGGTCACTTGTAGGTGTTGATCTTAAAACAACCTTGACGAGCCATGGAAATTTTTTTTTTTTTTTTTTTTTTGCACTTTTCTAATATGTGAATCTTGTAACCTAAAGGCTTCTTACTGTGAATAATGTTATTTTGCTCATGCAAAATGAATATTAAAGGGGTGGTTGGGGCGATTTCACTTTTTTCATTTTACATAGTGTGTAATGTTGCTGTTGGTGCATGAACATTATCTGCAAAGTTGCAGCGCTGAAAGTTCAATGTAAGCAGAGATATCGTCTTTTAAAAACCAGGAAGTGTAAATGCCTACAAAAACGACTCAATTGGGACTACAGCTGGGTTTTAGACGTCACTAACCCATACATTTGCATCAACCCTCCCTCCGTAATACGCAAAAAAGGGCATGGCCATATTTCTGCGTCTTTGCTGAAGAGGAAGAGTTACAGGGGAGAGCTAAACATGCCGTGGAAAGTGTGTTATTTTCATCCAGCTGTCAGCTCTTCTGTGTTCGGGCTTCCTACAGACGCTTTAGTTCGTCAACAGTGGCTACAATTTATGTTTGATTATGTTTCTGACGATTACAATCGTAGTTTAGCTCTTTGTGCGGCACATTTCACTGACGACAGCTTCCTGAATCTCCAACAATTCAATGCCGGATTCCACAAGAAACTATTGCTAAAACCTGAAGCTGTTCCAACGTTAAAACCAGAGGAAGCAGTTGTTGGGCCACAACCTGTAAGTAAGAATTAATAATTTGAAACGTATTTGTCTAATTTTAGACGTAATGGTTTCGTTTTATCAAGGACGTAAACAAATGCCAGCGCTGGCTTTATAGTCACTTGTTATGCTATTTCGTGTTTCTATGGCAAACGCGTACAAACATTTTGGACCTGAATTTGTAATCATATAGATTTTGTAAATGTATTTGCCATGTATAGCTACTTTGTGACGTAGTTTTTCGATTTGATCATGAATGTCAACAGTGTTTGTTTATAGTAGCCAGTTATATCGATGCTAAGAAAACGATACACAGAGTAAACTAAGTTTTGTTAATAGCTAAACGGTTGTTCATTATATCGATAAAAAAATAACTTTAAAAAACTGTATTACTCATGTAATCATTTGTTTAAAATGTTTAATCAAGATAAAAACGTATCTCAAAAAGCTAACAAGCAGCAGTAGCATTTTCAATTATAACAGGCTATCAAACTTCTTATGTAATAATAGAAGAATAGAATAATAATAATTCAAAAACGTACCATGATTCAGAAACGTTTTGTAACAGCCGTGCTTGGTGAGGTTCTTGGCGCTTTTCCACTGCATGGTACGCTCGGTTCGGTTCGGTACGGTTCGATTCGGCGCGGAACGGTTCGCGCTCGGTTGCTTTTCCACTGCAGTTAGTACCCATTCAAAGTGGGTGGGACTGATCGTTACACTGTTTGTAGGTCCGGTGATAGCCGTGTGCGGCTAGCTGAGCTAGCTGCTACTTCTTGGAACACTTTTTCATTCTGTTTTGCCCCATCCAGCTCTCGCTGGACCCGCTCCTAGGCAACCAACGAGAGGAACGTCTGCACCTCGACCACGATTCAGCCATTTCCTTTTTAAAGTGTTGATCTCTTCTTCTTTTTTTCAAGTAAGTAAAACACAGGTGCTACCGTGTTGGCTGTTGTCTACTGGTTATATGACTCTGTATAGCGTGTTTAGTGTCTCGTGTCGCAAATCCAATGACGCTGGTAGTGACGATTCTGTCTGTCTGACCAATCAGTGATCTGCAGTGTTTCACGTCACATTTTAGTACCGGTACGGTACGCTTGGAACCTCAACAGATCAGGTACCATTTAAAGCGCGCCGAAGCGCACCGTACCGTACCGTACTATGCAGTGGAAAAGCACCACAAGTGAGCCGTACCGAACCGAACCGTACCGTACCATGCAGTGGAAAAGCGCCATCTGACTCTCTTCATCGCCGCTTTCTGGGTCTGATTCTGGCTCAAACTGATACGGCATTATCGACTCCATTGTTTACATGGACCACATGAGACTCATGCCCGTAAAGGCAAGGGGCGTGGCGGTTCCGGACAACGTGCGCTACGCAGTTTAGCCAATTACAACACACCGGCCCAAACTAACCAATCTGAGCCCACTGCCTGTTTCTGAGGGAGTGGTTTCATAGAATCAGGAAGTAAACCGGTCGTTCAAATGACAGAGGTGAAAGCGGCTTACAATAAAGGTGAAATTTAAGAAAAATAATACTTTTAAAAAAAGAAAAACCATGAATACATGTTATATTGCACCCCATAAACACAATCATGCAAAGAAAAAAAGCAGTAAACCACCCCTTTAATAAAAATAAATCAAGCCACAATGTCTCACTTTTTTACATATTTTTATTCAAAAATATTAATTTCTCTGCTGTGGAAGGACTTAGCCTACTTCTTTTTTTACAGATAATTTCTCCAGCCTTTGAAAAAATCCTCTCACAAGGGACACTTGTTGCTGGCATGCAAAGATATTTTTTAGCTAGGACATACAAATGAGGAAAGATTACTGCTCTCTCTTTCCAGTAAGTTAGTGGATCATGAGTTGTGGGCAAAAACGCATCGTTGATGTATTTTTTCACTTCCATTGTGGCATCAGCTGTAGCATTGTGTATCATCTGGGTTTGATGGATACGAGTATCAAAAAGTTCCCATAAACTGTCCTGTGTTTCTGCTGTGTTTCAAACAATGCATTGCTTAGATGGCCCAGCAGTGTCAGTAGCATAGGTCAGTAGCAGGCCTAGGTACAGGGGGAATGCCATCCTCTGCACCCTGCAAAATGGCAGGATGAGTGCTCCTCAAATGGCGCATCATGGATGATGTATTGTTGCAGTAGGCGAGCAGCCGATCAAAATACACACATCTCACTTTATTTGGGGTTTCTAAATGGAAATGCTCCCACACCACAGATGTACAGCATCTCATCTGGGGAGCCTCCATTTATCTATCTATCCAAATCTATCTAGATATGAATCTCTAATCTATCTATGTAATTAGATATATGTATCTACAATCTATCTATGTAATTCGATATGTATCTATAATATACATGTGTCTATGATCTGATGTATTTATATATGTAGCCTATATATCTTTAATCTATCTATATATGTATCTATCTATCTATTAATCTAGCTGTCTATATATATTTATATCTATATTAATGTGTCACTATATGTATACTCTGTCTAGACTATCAGTCAATGTGTTGTGTAAATTTAAATGTAAGCCTAAATATAACTAAACAAATCGCACTATAAATGTCACTATATCACCAAAATCCGCTATCTCAAAATCAAACTCCTCTCACAAAAACCCACGAGGTCAATATGCGTTGATTTCACTTTTATACAGATGTTCGATTGTGTGGTCTGTTTCCGACCGTGTGTCAATCAAACGCTGATTCGGCGGATCACACCTGATGAAACACTTCGTGAAACACTTTGAGGCTTCGTTTGGCCATAGTCACGTGACATGGGTGTTTTGAATCACGCTTCGAATCAGTGTTTCGAATCATCCGCGCTTCGGGATCTCGCAAAGCTTCGGAACGACTGTTTCGCCTCAGCCATCCCTACCAGAAACTTAACTTTGATCGTCCAACGGAGTGGCCAACGTGGCGGCAGAGGTTTGCGCGCTACAGGACCGCTACAAAACTGAGGAAAGAAGATAAAGAGGTACAGATGAGCACTTTAATATATCCCATGGGCAATGAAGCTGAGAATATTTTCAAATCGTTCACCTTCACAGCAGAGGAAAGTGCTGAGGATTACGAAACGGTGCTTGGAAAATTTGATAAGTATTTTTTGCCGAAAAAGAACGTGATGCACGAGCGGGCATGTTTTCACCAGAGAGTGCAGAGGCCAGAGGAAAAGGCGGAGTGCTACATCAGAGCCCTCTACGAACTCCGTGAGAACTGTGAATTCGATGCAAGTCGAAACGAACACATAAGAGACCGACTTGTAGTTGGAATTATGGATAAAGAGATTTCTAGGAGGACGAGAGAGAAACACAAAAGTGCTGGTGAGAAAAGAAGAGAGGATACAGAAGAATCAGCATAGTTCCAGAAATCTTCCAAAGAAAAATGAACGAGCTTCTAATGGACATGGAAGGAGTTGCTGTGTACATGGATGATGTGATTGTGTACGGGAAGGATCGGGCAGAGCAGGACAAACACCTGGGAAAAGTGCTGAAAAGGATGGAAAGTGTGGGGCTCAAATTGATTAAAGATGAGTACGTATTCAGGAAAGCAGAGTTGAGTTTCCTGGGTCATGTCGTGGATACACAAGGTGTCAGAGCAGACCCTGAAAAGGTACGTGCAATAAGTGACTTGCAAGAACCAAACAATGTAAATGAATTGAGGAGGGTGTTAAGCCTCATAAATGACATGGGTAAATACATCCCGGACTTGGCAACGAAGGGAGGTCCTTTGTATGAGCTGCTCAAAAATGGACATGCATGGACATGGGATCAACCGCAGAAAAGAGCATTCAACACACTTAGAAGCTCGCTTACAAAAGCTCCAGTCCTGGCACACTATGATCTGGGAAAAGAAACTGGGTATCAGCGGATGCTAGCAGTTACAGTATTGACAGCGTTTTACTGAAAAAACATGACGACAGCTGGAAACTCGTCGTGTACTGTTCTCGAAGACTGACTGATTCAGAAAACAAGATACACCCAGATTGAGAAGGAATGCCTTGCAGGCGTATGGGCGTGTGGAAGGTTCCAGAAGCACTTAGTGGACATGGACACATTTAAATTGATCACTGATCACAAGCCATTAATAACACTGATCAATATTAAGGACTTGGACACGGTGCCAGTAAGATGTCAGAGACTTTTGATGAGACTCATGCGCTTTAATGCGCAAGCTGAGTATGCGCCTGAAAAAAGCTTGGTTGTTGCAGATGCACTGTCGCGGAGCCCATTGAACACCACTGAAGACTTCATGACAGCAGATGTGAGTTGTCACGTTAATGCAATAATAAGATGTCTGCCTGTGTCACAGTATAAGTTGACAGAAATAAAAACGAGAACACAAAAGGATGTGCAGCTACAAACTGTAGAGAGATTCATAACGGGAGGATGGCCAGAATATGCTAAAAGCGTTACTAGTGTACAGAGTTTTTACAAATGGAAAGATCTTTGTCAGTGAGTGAGGGACTGATTGTGCTGGGGAATCACATAGTAATCCCAAAAGTGATGAGACACGAGATGCTTAACACCACTCGAGTCAACACCACTGCCGGAAAGGCCATGGCAGCGAATAGCCACAGACTTGTGTATGCATGAATTGAAACAATATCTGGTGGTATCTGACTACTATTCGGGCTACTTGGAAATTCTTCTGAACATGTGTGACGACCTCTGCTGTTGGTCTTCAGCATTGCAGTTTGGTACCTGTGCCCACTAATTGCATCAAAGTTTAAATAAACATTATTTTTGAGCTTATATTTGGGTTTGCGTGTGTCCCTTGTTTTTGTTGCTTCCCTTGAGCCAAGGGTCGTAACACATGTTATTCGGAGACCGGCATACCAGAACAAATTGTCAGCGACAATGGACCGCAGTTCTCCAGAGAACCCTGGCGAAGCTTTTGTGGCATGTACGATATTCAGCACATTACATCGAGTCCGCTCAATCCACAAGGTAACGGACATGCCGAACGGGCAGTTCAGACGGCGAAGTGCATTCTGAAACAGGATGACCCGTTGATGGCACTCATGTGTTTCCGAGCCACACCCACCTCTACAGGGGTCAGCCCAGAGGAATTGCTTATGGGACAAAAAATCTGTAATACTCTACCCAGCTTAACGAAACATCTGAGACCAAAGTGGCCAAACAAATCAAGTGTGAGAGAGAAAGACAAAGCAGCAAAAGAAATACTACAAATACTACAGCAAAAGCAATACTACTTTAACAGACGAGATGGTGCGAAGGACTTGCCTGTTCTCAGGCCAGGGAATTCAGTCTTGTTGAAGCTGGATGATGAATCTAAATGGAAAGGACCTGCTACGGTGCTGGCAGAGAGCACTACAACAAGGTCATGTATTATGAAGTTTTCTACAAAAAGGGGGGAGAGAAATGTAGAAATCGCAGGCATCTTCAGTTGCTGCCTGATGGAGATCTGGGAACTACTTTAAAGGTGCCATGTGTAAGAATTGAGGTAAAAATATCCCAAAAAATTAGCTAAACGCATCAAAAGAATGAGAAGAAATAAGGGCGATGATGTCATTAAAAAATGACAAGTTATATTGCTGCAGAGATATCAACCTGAATTAGCATGCTAAATTACTAGCCCCGGCCCGACAGGTGTCACAATACCAGTTTTGGTTATGGGAGGCGGTATGCGGGCAACATAATCACCAGACAATTTGCAATACACGAATAACTCGCACCGCTTGTGGGCGTACTTGAACCTGATGTCAATCGTGTGGAAAGTACAGCCCACTACTACATTTCAGTTCAGGGAGGGAAGAGAGCGGAAGAATGGCTGGGAGATTGTTGGAGTTAGACTCTTTTAATTAGACGGCTGATTTGTACGTGGGTAACAGATGTGTTGCTCTCCTCGGTGGAGCAGTGACAGACAGCGGCTGATGGATGATTTCTCCAGAGCTCATGTTGACGTGTTTGGATCATCTGAGCACTTGCCAAATTTGCTGCATTTAAATATTTGATGTAGCTTTTTAGGCCACCTGAATATGGAGCTATTTTTGTGTCTTTATTACATGCGTGTTTCTCTCAAACCGCTTTTCTTTGCTCTCGATGCAATTTTTTGCTCTCGTGTCAGGATTTTGCTTTCGCTGTGAAAATTGTGTCATGGGCGGGGCCACGTTCTTTTTTTCCTATTGGAACGTTCCTATTGGCCAGTCGGGTGAGCATCGTCTTGTCTTGTTGGGTGTCAACTGAATCATTACACCATTGTTCGGTTCACCTAGATAGATGCCTCCGTCCTCCGCCTTTAGATTCTCTGCCCGAGCCAAGGTCGGGTCGATATTTCCCGTCACTGGCCCTGTCCCAAATGGCACAATAAACACTCACGGTCCACACTTTCATGATGTAACGCCGCTGTGACTGTCAGGTAAAGTCTGCTGTGGAGCTCGCTTCAGTGCGGCTCGGCAAAAGCGTGCGTCGTGGATGCATATCGACAGCTCGTGAGCACCCTTATGAAACCTAAAATTATGAACGGGACACCCTATGGTCTTGTGGACTTAACAGACACATGCACACGACGGCCATTGGGAGTCCACAAGTCTTTAAGTGCATATAAAGTGTGCCATTTGGGACACAGCCACTATCCTCGGGCAGGGCCTTTGATCTAGAGACGTGCACTCCCAACGCAAAAGAGTGCGGCGCGGGACTAGATTTGATGGCTGGGCTGTAATGCACTCACTCTGTGTGTGTGAGGGTTCAGGGAGAATAAAACGATTCGTGGGACTCCCGCAAACTAGAAATATCTATGAATAAAACATATAAAAACGAATACATTTTTATTCATCTGTTGCAGAAAAGCAACAAGAACAACTAAAACAAAATACAAATGATTTACAGGCCAGATTTTCATTTTATAACATGTTTGCAGCATTGAGCGATGTAGCCAATCACAGATATTGATTTCTTGAACACAATGCCCTTAAGATAGACTCCCCTCACTGCTCAAAACGGACTTTTTGTTCAGAGCTGAAATCTGTACGTTGGCAAATCCTCTAATTATAACAAACAAAGTGTATATATTATGAAAGATTCATTGTGCAGTCAGCTTCATTGATAATAACAGAGATGTGTGAGATCGCGATGAACTGATGTCAGCTTTATGAATTTTTAAGGTAGCGCACTTTGCGCGCATTCAGTCATGCCAAACCATGCACGCAGTAGCTGCTTGATTTTATGTTATAACAGTGGTTTGTGTGTTAATGCTTTAATAACAAATAATTTATCAGGAGCATTTATGCTGATGATGGCGACACCACGTAGGCTAACTTGAAAGTATGAGGTGCAGAACAGAGGAGGAGAAAGTAACAGAAAGTAGTTGAGGACGTCAGTTATAACGACCCACATATTAAAATGGTCGGTTTAAATCTGGCTCGGGCTCATAATTATAGTTAATGTGTCGGGCCGGGTTCGGGCTTGATTTTTTGGGCCCGATCTAAGCTGTAAGTTGAGCACGGACACTCCGATGTTTGGGTAAGATGACACACACAACTGGATGTGAGCTGGCTGAGCAAGTTCAGCATCACTGAAGATTAAACATTAAAAATAGCACTCATATTCATGAATGAGTATTATATTATTAGCTTGCTAATCGCTAGTAAAGCTAATTATTAATTAGCCATCATGCTAGGTTGCATGAGTGCTATTTTTAATGTTTAATCTTCAGTGATGCTGAACTTGCTCAGCCAGTTACCCATCGAGTTGTGTGTGTCATTAACCCACTTACCCAAACATTGGAGTGTCCGTGCTCAACAACTAGGCAGAGGTGGCATCTATCTGTGAACCGAACGCGAAGGGACATGAACAATGGTGTAATAATGATTCATTCAGTTCGACTCCCAAGACAAGACGATGCTCACCCGACTGGCCAATAGGAAATTTCCAATAGGAAAAAAAGGTTTTGAGAGAGATTTTTTTTCTCTCAGAAATAATTTTAAAAATGTCAAATTTATATTTTATGTTCTATGAGAAAATACTTTCTCTCATAACTTTTTTTTTGTCTCAAATATTATTTTTTGCTATTGATATGAAAACGTTTTCTCTCAAATATTCTTTTTTCTCTCATGAATTGCTTTTTTGCTATCATGTGTGGTAACTTTTTCTCTCAAACTTTTTTTTTTCTCTCAGATCATTTATATTCTCGCATGTAATAAAGACACAAAAAATAGCTCCATACCTTAATAGCCTACTGTTTCTTTCAACAGTGTTCGTGTTTTTTTACTATTAGCTAGTAGAGATGATCGGTTCACGTGCGCTAGGGATCTGTCGTGTAACATTTACAATCGCCAAAACGGTATTTATTGTTTAAATTGCGTAATAAAATTGACAGAATCTGAGAGCTGAGATTTTTTTTTTTATATCATAACTAACCTGCTCTGTCTAGTCTGTCCTCTTTGCTTTGCGATTTTTCTGTGCGTGACAAAATTGATGTGTGGCGTGAGAGCATGTGAAAAGTGTCAATTGCGTGTGTCTCACGGTGAATTCGTGAGAGTTGGCAGCTCTGAATGGCGCTAGCTTGGTCAACATCAGCGAATGCTGTCTGTCAAATAAATGTAATTCAAACTAACAATAAAAATGTAATATGAACAAACCGAATATGAACTTATTCACTGGTAAAGGTGAAGGGGAGTAGCTTGAAGATGTCGTATTTAAAAATCACTTGACATCCACCAACGTTTCTCTTGAGTCAAAACGTCCTCTATTAGTAGTTGGCTCGGCTTCGGCTAGGGCTCTAGGGTCGTTGTGAAGGTAGGGGCGGAGCATAGAGACTATACCGTTTGTTACTCTAGAGTAGACCAACTCACTTTCTGGAGGTACTGCCCCCATCTGGTAAGGAATGTGGAGTATGAATTGATTTTTTGGCGGACATTACACAAGGCACCTTTAAAGACAGTGGAGGGTTCAGAACAGTCACCACAGAAAGTTCAACTTCATAGAGATTCATTATCTGCAGAGACCATTGCAAGGAAACATAATATCACGCTGCATTCTCATCCTTTGGCGTCATATAGGTGACGCCATATGACATTTCGTCGAAATCTTACGCACATGGCACCCTTTGGCGTCAATATAACACGCACTTTTATGGGTAGGTTTAGGTCTGGGGTAGCGTTAGGTTATGACGCCTTGGGATCCGCATCTCATATTGACGCTAAAGGATGCCATGTGTGTAAGATTTCGACGAAATGTCAAAAGCGTCACATGTATGACGCCTTGGGATGAGAACGGGCTGCACTATCAGGCAGAGTGAGTAAGCCTGCTGAGCGGTGACTTATGAAAAGAGAGTAATACTGTCGGTAACAACGTCTTTATTGTGTTATATGACCTGGCTCGGCTATACCTGAACATAATAAATAATATTCTGACATTTGATATGAAAATTAAGAAACGACAAAGCAAAGACAGAATAATGTTGTGTTTAAAGAAAAGATGTTCTGGTAAGTGAGTTCTAGAGAGTTAAATACATCTTTGTTAGGTAAGGTTACTGAAACTGGGGTGTTAGATTGTAGGCTGCTGTATCACGTGCCGTTTGAACTCACGCGCTACAGCGATCTGTCACATTTCAAAGAGCCAAAACCTTATTTATTGTGTGAATCTCGTAAAAATATTGACAGAGTCTGACAGTTGTGGATTTGTACCATATCAAAAGTAACCTTCTCTGTCTTGTCTGTCTGTGTCAGTGTCCTCTTTGTCCGCGATTTTTCTCTGCGTGAGAAAATGGATGTGTGGCGTGAGAGCGTGTGATAAGGGTCAATTGCGTTAGTCTCACGCTGAATGGGTGGGAGTTGGCAGCCCTGCAGCGGAGAATCTCTTCATCAAACCAACGCGCAAACTACCACAAATAACACTGAAAGAAAGCCCAACACTGACGGAATTGAGTCATAAAAACTGAGTTTTCTGTATAACGTGGAATTTAATGGATTGAATGGTTCATGTTCTTGTAACTCGTATTTACAATGTGTTTGACTCCACTAGGACACATAAACACAGCAGTAAAGTGACTCTCCTTGACCAGGAATGAGGAAACTGCTTTTCAGACACTCCTGTTTTACACACGTCACTCAAACACAAAAGCAGGAAACCATTTCAACTCCTCAGTTCAGAGAAACAGAAACTGAAGTATTGTTGAGCTGTTGTGTGTTTGTGTCTCTGTATTCATGCGGTAAAATGGCAGAAGCCAGATTTTCTCAGGATGAGTTCATGTGTCCAGTGTGTCTGGATCTCCTGAAGGATCCAGTGACTATCCTCTGTGGACACAGTTACTGTAAGATCTGTATTACAGGCTGCTGGGATCAGGAGGATGAGAAGAGAGTCTACAGCTGCCCTCAGTGCAGACAGACCTTCAGTCCAAGACCTGCTTTAGCTAAAAACACCATTCTGGCTGAACTGGTGGAGAAACTGAAGAAGACTAAACTTCCTGCTGACTGTTACGCTGGATCTGGAGACGTGGAGTGTGACGGCTGTACTGGAAGAAAACACAAAGCCGTCAAGTCCTGTCTGCTGTGTCAGGAATCTTACTGTCAAACTCATTTTGACCGTCATGAGGAATTTCACTCTCGTAAACCACACAAAGTGATTGATGCCACTGGACGACTGCAGGACATGATCTGCCGTAAACATGATAAAGAGCTAGAAATGTTCTGTATCACTGATCAACAGTGCATTTGTGTGCTGTGTAAAGAGTATGAACATAAAAACCACAACACTGTATCAACTGCAGCACAGAGGACAGAGAAACAGGTATGAACTGAGAGGGATTGATCACGCAGAAATGAAAGTGTCTTCATTTACTCACTCATTTACTCATGTTGTTCCAAACCGGTTTGACTGAGTTTCTTATGAGGAATATAAAAGATGATATTTTGAAAAAATTCTCATATTTTAGTTTATACATTGAAAGTCAATGGACTAAAAAAAGTTTCAAGCTCCAAAAAAGAAAAAAAGCATAAAAGTAATCTAAAAACTAGTGGTTAAAAAAGAAGTACGCTTAAGTGAATTGGCATGCACTTGTAGTGTACTTCAAATTAAAATATATTTTTAGAAAAACTGCACTTGCATATAATATAAAATTAAATTAAATGACAGGCCACTTAAATGCACTTAAAGAGAGTCAATTTTCATAACTGTTTCATAAGTACACTTTTTAAAGCACACTTTTTATATATACAATTAAAAGTTTTACTTAAACACTACTAATGATATAAAACTAGTTACTGATGAAATACTGCTGACATTCATTTCAGGAAACCATGAATCTGTGGTTTGAACCAGACAGTAAAAACTTACTATGCTAGATCTTTAACCTCCACCAATTCGGTATTCATGTAAATTTGATGTTTATATATGACAGTAGTTTTATGTGTGATTTGCTGTCATTGGTTTGTCCTCCAGAAACAGCTGAAGGAGACACAGATGAAGATCCGTCAGAGAATCCAGCAGAGACAGAAAGATCTTCAGCATCTGAGAGAGGCTGTGAAGTCTCATAAGGTGAGTCTGGAGAAGAAGAGAAGTTTGAGACGTCTCAGTTTGGACTCTGTCAGTCCTGCTAAAGCAAATGTGTGATTGTGATGTGTGTGTAACAGCGCTCTGCACAGACAGCAGTGGAGGACAGTGAGAAGATCTTCACTGAGATCATCCGCTCCATTGAGAGAAGCCGCTCTGAGGCGACACAGCGGATCAGAGATCAGGAAAAGACTGCAGTGAGTCGAGCTGAAGGACGACTGGAGCGACTGGAGCAGGAGATCAATGATCTGAGGAGGAGAGACGCTGAGCTGGAGCAGCTTTCACACACACAAGATCACATCCAGTTCCTGCAGGTAACAGAGATCTAGGAGAACAGGATCATAGTGGACTTGAGCAAGATCCTGCTATGACAGAGAAAACATTTCATGAGAGCAGAATGAGCCGTTGACTGAGATGATGTCAGGAATTCAGTCAGATTCAGTCGAGTGTTGTGTTATCATATAATCATCAGTCAGACGCTCATCTGATCATCTTCTGTTTAAAGAGACGCACTTACAAAGCCCTGGGAAATTTACCATTAAATATTAACTCATTTTTCCTTCTGGTTTCTTCTGTCTTGATGAAATCAGTGAACTTGATGGTATCAATATCCAGTCACTAGATCCTCTTTTTAATTAAATCTTTTATTTCTACTAAAATATTTTCAGTAATTGGCACCAAAATTGGGTCAGGGGATCTTCAAAGGTGATAATATTGACTGTAAAACATTTATGAATTTGTTCACAAAAACTCCAGACAGGAAGTGAGGATTTATATTAGCAATGCTTATAAAAGCCAAACAAAACCTGAGCTTGAGATCTTTAAGAGTCCTTGTGAAGTTTCAGTGTCACTAACCAGCCAAAAGTTAAATATGATAGTCAATCTACTCCCTTTGAGCCGCTTTTCCTCAAATCTTCTCAACATGCAGATGTTTTATCATCCAAACACCTGGAAAGTTCACACATAATCCCTCGTGAAAAAGAAGTGTCATTAATTGAATGTGCACTTGTAGTTAAAGGTGCTCTATGTAGCTTTTCTTCTAAAATGAATCCTTTTTTTATTGCCTGTGTGTGAAGGGGTTGTAATCACACGTTACAATGATCCACTTGTCGGGTTTTGCGATTACCTCTGAAGGCCAATATTCATATTTATAAGTGAAGTCTCCGGGTCGGGTTTACCGCGAAATCCAACGGATGTGACGTACATGCGCGCTCCCGAGCCTCTCTCCTTATATATAGTCTATTGTAGACAGTCAGGGAGTTACGTCCGGTTAAAGGCGCACGTTTTTTGGCTTATATCTCGGTCAATCTTTGATCAATATTCCCAAGACTCTAATCGTTCGTAGTGCTGGACGGGGCCTTTCGAACGAGCCCACCCCCGAGGTCCAACTCGCCCGGCTCCCCGAGTTATAGCCGTTCGAAATCGGGGGTCCCAGCGAACGGCGATCCGGTAGGGGGCATCCCTGAGGCCCGCCACTCTGGCGTTCTGGGAAGAGTCCCCCTGGGACCTCCTCCCCCAAATTTGAGCTCTCTGGGTCTTTGCGTTCCAGAGATACGAGCGATTTTCTTCTGAGATCGTGACGTCACCGGCGTCCGCAATTTTGCAGCGCGCCCGATGGTTTTCTGCTAATATCTCCGCGAAAACACCACCAAAAACTATGGAACTTATATGGTTCTTTTCAGCTCGACTAGATGGTCCCAACGAGCTCGTTGCTCCCCGAATCCGTCTAGTATTTGCAGAGATATTTGCGTAATAGACGGTATTGTCTATGAGTTCGAGCACGAGCGCTCTTGTAAAAATTGTTTGCAATCTAAAACATCACCACTAGATGCCGCTAAAAGTTACATAGAGCACCTTCAATTACTTAAAATCTTACAAATATATATATATATATATATATATATATATATATATATATATATATATATATATATATATATATATATATTTTTTTTTTTTACATACATTTTTATGTAATTTAAGAAAACAGAAAAAATACTCTAATAATACAGTACATTTTCTGTATAAAAAATGTGAATTACTGGAATTTATCATTAATGTCACAATACCTAAAATAACAGCTGCATTTTTAATTTGCAGATAATATTTGTAATTTTACAGAGTTTTCAGTTCAAAATGAAAGAAAATGATTGTCAAAAAATCAGTTATTTTCTATAAGTAGACTTTTTTAGTAGAAATTGCACTTTGTTACAATGTCAAATTAAAAGTTTTAATTTGTACATTTGAAATCATTTTTTCTAATAATCTTTTGTCATGCTTTAAAGAAGTGCACTTATTTTGATGTGTTAACTAACATACTAAAGCATTATAATTAAAACTCTAGTGTGTTATTCAATATTATATTTAAAATTAAACAAACAATTTTCAATAGAAATTAAATTAGGTTGAGTAGTAGCCATTCAGCAGTGACTTTACCATATTTCAAAGACAATAGAAGTAATTATGAAATTACATGTGTATATATATATATATATATATAATTTTTTTTTTTTTAATACTTGTTGGACAAAAAGCTCTCTAAATATTAGCTAATTGCATTTAATATAAATTTAGACTATACGACATTCATTTAATTCAAATAATTATTTATATTTTTAAACATAATTGAAATATATTTAAGTGTCTGAAAGCATTAAATTCAATCTGCTCTTAAGTATATACATTTAAATTATATTATTATTAAGTGTTAAATACTACAGTTTGTAGCAGTAAATGATGAATATGAGAAGAATGAGCTGATTGTGTGAAAGTGCTGGATTGAAGCGAGTCACTGAAGAGAAGTCAAGTCTACAAGAGCCGCACAGATCTGATATAATGCAGGTTATTGGCTGAAGTGTGGAGATGATGAGTTTTGATTTGTGTTTTCTGTAGAGTTTCCAGTCTCTCTCAGCACCTCCTGAATCTACAGACGAACCCGGCGTTCCCTTCGCTTCTCTCTCCTCTTTTGATGGCATGAGAGAATCTGTCCGTCAGCTGAGAGACAAACTGGAGGATTTCTGCATAGAGGAGATCAAGAAGATCTCAGACGGAGGTAAAGTCCTGCGCCTCGTTTATACAGACGTGTGTAGAAAGATCCTGAATCTGAACGTACAACCGTTTCTGAAATGTTCCTATGATTTATAAAACGTCCATTTGCACAAAAATGTTCTTAAATGCGTCTCAGTTTATAAATAGCAGGTCATCTTTTATATACGCATGACGTAGGATGATATTCATGGACTTTAGGATCAATCCGATGTGTGTGTTTTATAAATGAAGCCGCTGGAGATTATTCATCTGCTCTCAGAAATGAGTCCATCATCTAATATCATAGAGCATTATATTAGAAATGTCTCAGAAATGAATGTATTTTATCTTGTCATTTCTCTTCACACTGTTCATGTGTGTTTATTTCCACAGTCACATTCACCAACATGAATCCCAAGACCAGGAACGACTTCCTACAATGTGAGTCACTAGAAAACAAGCAGAAAAACTCACTGAATGTGTTCATGTTCTTCCTGGAGAAGGAGAAATAAATCATGATAGAAGAGTTTTATAATTGATCATGTAAATGAGGATTTGCTCAGGATATTTGGTCATCTGTACTGAGACACTGATGATACATTGAACATTGATTCATGAAGAGTTCAGAAACATTAAAAGATCAGACAGATTCATAATTCCTGTTTCTGATGTGTTTTCTCTCCATCAGATTCCCATCAGCTGACTCTGGATCTGAACACAGTGAATGAAGACCTCAGTCTCTCTAAGAGGAACAGAGTGATTACTGACACTGACACACAGCAGCCGTATCCTGATCATCCAGACAGATTTGATTATTATCCTCAGGTGTTGTGTAGAGAGAGTGTGTGTGGACGCTGTTACTGGGAGATTGAGTGGACTGGAGATGAAGGTGTTGATATATCAGTGTCATATAAGAGCATCAGCAGGAAGGGACGGGGTCGTGAGTGTGTGTTTGGAGGTAATGATCAGTCCTGGAGTTTGTTCTGCTCTTCCTCCAGTTACTCATTCTGGCACAATAACACACACACTGATCTCCCTGTAAAGTCCGTCAGCAGAAGAATAGGAGTGTATGTGGATCACAGTGCAGGAACTCTGTCCTTCTACAGCGTCTCTGACACAATGAGCCTCATCCACACAGTCCAGACCACATTCACTCAGCCGCTCTATCCTGGGTTTTATGTTGAATCTGGATCATCAGTGAAACTGTGTTGATGTTTCAGAACAGATATAGAGAGATTTTACCCATAATACTTTGAGCTGCACAATAAATCAGTAACAGTGAGATGTTATAGCGACTCTTATTTCCTCTTCATTACATTAATACTGATGAACTTCACTGAAATACAACAGAATAAATGTGTCTATTTTTATTATTACTATCAAAAAGTATATTTCAGTTGAAATAATAAAACAGAAGGTTCATTACAAAATTAACAGTAACAAATAATGTTGGAAAACAATCACAGTTCAAAATGTGATGCAGAAGATGAGGGATGAAGAAGCACTTTCTGAGATTTCAGATATTGGGTCACAAGGGATTGAAATCATGAAGAAATAAAGACTTTCCCAATGTTTGATAAAGTTGTCAGTTTTGAGGGATGGTGCAAAATAATCATTGAATCAGAGCTTTCATTTTCTCAAGGCACACTATACATACTAAACATATATATAAACATATTGGCTATTCATACATTTACTATAAACAGTTTAACTGTGTGTGTGTGTGTGTGTGTGTGTGTGTGTGTGTGTGTGTGTGTGTGTGTGTGTGTGTGTGTGTGTGTGTGTGTGTGTGTGTGTGTGTGTGTGTGTGTGTGTGTGTGTGTGTGTGTGTGTGTGTGTGTGTGTGTGTGTGGTGTGTGTGAGATAATTGCCATTATTAAAGTGTAAATGCATGGGTAATATGTCATTTAATAGATGTAAATGCATAGATGTTGCCTAATGTATTGTTTTCTATACCAGTTTCCGACTGTTTCCTCATTGATTTTTGTGCAGCTGTTGTGCTTTTGAGTGACGATTCCTCATTTGTCCTTTATCTGTCCATGTTTGGGCCTAAGTTATGATTCAAGTCGAGGTTCTAGAGCTAATATTATTTGAATCATCATAATATAATAATTACTTCTACAATAGACTAATGCTTTCTTTTAGACAATAATTGTTTTTTTAATTTCACATTTTTCTTGCTGTGGAGGCACAGCACTACTAAAATGAATACTGAGGAAACACTGCTACCAGAAAATTTCATATTAAAAAATAAAAATCGTAACATGTTTCACATATTCTTTGGTCATCAGGAGTGGTAAACTGCAACACATTTTCAGAGGAGCATCGAAGGACCTGCAGATCTCCGTATCTAATCTCCTGTTGCATTCAATGCAATTCTCTCTACAAAGACTGTGAAACCTACAGGGATTAGATCCTTTCTGAGATCTGATTTTCTATCGGATGTAATGTTGCAGCAGACAATATTAGTGCCAGAACATATTAGAATGGGTTTGCATAAACCCTCATTGTGATGCCTTTCAATTCAAATATTTAGTTAAGGGTGTGCTTGTTGTTCCCCAAATAAACAGTAATTCTGAGGCACTCAAAAGGAATATAAGTTTAAAAAGCCTTAAAAGGGAATTTAAATTAAATTAAAATGGGATTTTAATATAATTGGATATAAAGATGTAAAAAATGATAGGAAGGATGGAAAAGGTGGAGGTGTGGCAATATTTTTGCAGAATGGAATTAAATATAATATAATTAATATAGAGAAAGAGCAAGAATCAATAATAGTAAGGGTATGGGCAGGGCAAGAGAACATACCAATAATTAATTATTATAACCCATGTAAACGAATTAATCGTGGCAAACTGAGCATTATTAGAGAACAAATACAGGGTAAAATAATGTGGAGATTTTAACTCGAATAGTACACTGTGGGGAAGTAGGTATTTTTATGTTTGGGAAGGATCACACTGAGACAGAGAGTAGCATCAACTTATCGTAACTTTTACTCCAATTCCACTGTCCTTTCAGACCCAAGTAAATGAACACATACATTCGTCAGGCATAACAGAATGCTTAGCATAATCAAACTCTATGCATCATGAACACTAACTCAATGCATTATTAAACCCCCACTTGAGAGAACACAACAGGTATACTGATGTAAATGGTTCAAATATAGAAGAGTTTTTATATGAAAACAGATTAGTGTGTAGGCTATTAATGATGGGAGCTGTACTAGATATAATAGTGTTCAAAATAAAGTAAGTATAGGCCTACAATTGATTTGACTCTGATGTTAAGTGAAATAGCAGCTATTACAAAATGGGAAGTGTTTAATACAATTTTAATTGGTAGTGATCGTTATCCAATTATTATTAGAGTTGGAATAGAAGTGTATCAACAAAAACGGCTAAATGGAATTGTAATAAAGCTGATTGGGATAAGTTTCAAATAATAAAACGTAAAAGTAAAGTAGATGTGAAGAACTTTTTAGGAAGCATCCAACAAATGTGGAGGAGTTTAATAAAAAATTGGTCTCCATAATTATACAGACAGCAGAGGAAACAATTCCAAAGTCAGACAGTTCTTATGGTTAATTTATTTTTTATTTAAGTGCTTATTGTAAATAGCTATTTAAAGAGATTACGTTTTTGTTCTAAGCATAACATGTGTCATTTGAATACATATATAGGCCTATAAGTTGTTAAATAACGAATATTGTTCCCGTTAGTAGCCTATGTGAGATCAAAAAGTCCTCAATGTAGTCTTTAAAATATCAATTTATGTTGCTCTACTGACTACACAATTCAGCAAAACAAGACAAATTCAGCAATAAATACTGAATATCAACTGAACTTATGTATAAACTATCTATTAGATAACAAACATATGAATATCCATCGACAACAGCACATCTCTCGCTGATTTTACGGATTCCATGAAAAGACGACACTACCCACAAATCCGTTCGCGGAGGATGGTTATGACGTCACCGTCAGCTGATAGAAGTCACATGACAGACATTTTCGATTTCAGACATACAGTGAGATCCTGATCGAGAAGCAGGAAAATAACATTTATTCACGTTTTCCAGCTTACAGAATGTTTCTACCTATTTCGAAATCGTCGTGATCAACAGGTCTTTTACATCATGAATTAACTTAGCTGTTTACATCAGAGCACACAAGTATTCGGTAAGTTTACTTCGCACAATTATTATTGCACCCGGTCTCCATGTACAAGCTTAAATTAGATCAGTAATCATTTTTAATAGCTCATTATTCAGATGTATTCGCATAAAGGGACTTCTTTGGTTTAACTGAAGACTCATCAGAGCTGTTTGATCTCGTCACGAGGAAGCAGTGATCATATGGGGGAAATGCACGGTCAGTGTTTTTAACCAGTTGTGTCAGGTGTCACTTGACTCGGATGCTTTTGTGTGTTCACTAGTCTCAGGTTGTCATCGATCTAAAGACTGAAGCCAACATGAGTCCGGAGGGAAAGACCCTGCTCAACGTCGTCGTCCTGGGCTTGGGCTTCATGGTGATGTTTACAGCCTTTGGCACCTGCGGCAATATTGAAGTAGGTTTTTTGTCACTTGGAAATGCACGTCGATGTGATAAATATTGGCTTACTTAAAAAAAAAAAAAAAAAAAACATCCTGTATGACAATCAAACCTACATCTTCACTTTTCCCCCCACCCAGCAAACTGTAATAAAGAGTTTCAACAGTACAGAGTTTCATGGAAGTGGCTACACAAGGTATTCATTTTCTTCATTTCTTTTTTCTGTTATCCGAGCAATATCTTCTGTTATCCTTGGTGCCGGAAGTATTTTTTTATTAGGCATAAAAAAACACAAAATTGGCATGAAAGTTGTGAAAAATTCCTTATTGTGATGTATATCCGAGTGAAACGGCTTCTCGAACAAGAACAGATGTAGGGCGGGGCTTGAGTTTGTCCACGTGGATTTGATTGGATGGTTGTGGTTTGCGATTGGCTGATCTCATGTGAGTGACAGGTTGCCCCGCCCTCTCGCCAGTAAACACATCATCAGAGAAGAGATGAGCTGCAAGAAGGAGGGGAAGTTACTTTGATTAAAGATTATAAAGCACATAAATTAAGAAAAAACTATGATGTGAATGGATAAATCACTACAATATTCTTTAAAGAAAAAATAGAATCATCCATTTTGATTTCAAGGTGACTTTGAATTCCTTCCTATGTAAAGCACTTTTAACTACTATAGTGTATGACATGTGCTTTATAAATAAACTTGCCTTGCCTAAATAAAGAGCACAGCATTAAAATGTTGATCTGAAGCTAATTAAGGTTTATGAAATCAAGAACTGACAAGACTGCGATCTCTTTTATGAGGCGTGGAAGTGCTAATCACATTAAACATTGCACATGACATATAAAAAGTCTCTGTAGCGTTCATAAAACATGACAGTTTAAAAATATATGAATTTTAGTTTATTGTAAAAACCCATACACAAAGAGATAATGAATGAGACTTTTACTTCCAGAATCCCATGGTTGTGCTCTATTTCTGCTTAAAGGCATGTGACATGTTTTGGCCTCTGCACCCGCTCTGAATGTGATTTATTGCAGCTGATTCAAAGATGAAAACTGGGTCATCTGATGTTGTACTGTAGTCTAACAGTCTTTCTCGACCTCAGTAATCACATTTACCTTGATTATATAACAGAGACTGTCTGTTCTCAAAGAAAACAGAACTTTGAAACAGAGAAATGAATGCAGTGTTGTCATGTGACACAACAGTCCTGACACTTATTCAGCACAGGAATCTTTCTTGTGCAAAAATTGTCTGTTTTTGTGGTATATATATATATATATATATATATATATATATATATATATATATATATATATATATATATATATATATATATATATACAAAACAGCATTGTAGTGTCTAGGGCTGGTCCGAATACCATTTTTTGAGCTTCGAAGCTTCGGTAGGAATGAACATCGAATATTCGAAGCTTCGGAATCTCTATTATGTCTCAGACCCGCATATTGATAGCGGCTCCCTGATGCCCGCAAATCAGTTAAAATCTCCCGGAAGCTGCTCGCGAGCTCCAAACCGTGTAGCTCACGCACGACAAAGAGAGGGAGAGACCTTGCGTGTGTCATGTGTGCAAATGTGCGTGTGTGTGCAAGTGTGCGTGTGTGCCTCTTGAAGCGCATGTAAAATGCGCTTCAAATTCTCGAAATAATAATCATGCGCTGATGATGATCATGCGATCATCATCAGCGCATGATTATTATTTCGAGAACCGTTCATCCAAATGACTTCACAAGGGAGTGCAGTGTATTTGGTGCAATATAGATAGACAGGCGAGACGCGACACGTTCAGAATTAATAAACTTTTAATAAACTACAGAGCAGCGCGAGCGGGAGGCGTCGCGCCTCACGCGAGCAGAGCTTATGCTCCGAGAAGAACGGACACTGCTCTGCACTAGTGATATAAAACACTCACAGGTCTGTAACTTAAGCAATATTTCTAATAAGGTAGGCTAGTCTAATAGTCTCACTAACAAATTACTGACAAAGTAGATTTAAATGAAGAAGCGGAGCGCCTCACGCGAGCAGAGAATGGACTCTGATATGCTATCTTATATGCTCCGAGAATGGACACTGCACTAGTGATATAATACATACATTTATACATTTTAATACTACATACATTTTAATATATTTTGTTTCTATTATTCTATTTTCCACAATGTCAAAGCAATGTAGCGTAACCCAAAATACAAGCTCAGGCATTCACATCTGTCCATGCAAACTGTTCTGCGGTCTAGCCAGAGAATACTCCCGTTGCAGGAACACTTTTAGTAGTCCAAGAAGAAGCAAATATATTTATTAAGTAGCCTAGCTATAATGGATTTATATGTAAAGTATTGTATTTCACCAGATTTTATAGTGTAAAACATATAGGCTACAAGCGCGAATGAGAACCGTTTCGAGGGGGGATGCCAGATTTGCAAAAAAAAAAAAAAAACACGAATATTCGAATGTCACATTTTCAAACCGAATACCAACCCACCGAACGAATATTCGAATATTCGAATATTCTGGTCCAGCCCTAGTAGTGTCAATATATTGTTTACTGTAAATAATGAGATTTTAACCAATTCCAAAATGCTTTAATTCGTATTTTCATATACTGTATGTAGCATATATTCATTAAAATTTTATGTTCATAATATTATTACAATTTAAAATAACTGTTTTCTATGTTAATATCTGTTAAAGTGTAATTTATTCCTGCGATCAAAGCTGAGTTTTCAGCATCATTACTGCAGTCTTCAGTGTCACATGATCCTTCAGAAATCAGTCTATGATGATGATTTTGATGCTCAAGAAACATTCCTTCTTCTTCTCATTATTATTATTATTTTAAGTGTTTCAAAAGTCTCCAACCATTGTAACAAGAGCAGAGTGTAACATTATCTTGTCTTGCGTTAAATTAAATTTAACCTTGTATCCCCTTCTATAAAATTCTCCCCAATAAAATTATTTTTCACTCTGCCCTTTCTAACAAAAGAAAACCCATTGAAATAGTTATAATCATCAAAGGAAATGCATCATAACAATTTTGGCATAGAGTTGTTTTAATCAAATATGAAATCCATGCTTATTATATTGGTGTTTTCCATGTTTTTAACAACCCCAGCTTTTAACGCATCCTTTTCATACCTGTCTTCTAGCATGGCGATTATCTACGCAGTGTTTTCTGCCTCGAACCTCATAGCGCCCTCAGTGATAGCTGTCGTTGGACCTCAGCTGTCTTTGTTTTTCAGTGGACTTCTTTACAGGTAAGGCTTTCTGTCATAACTTAGTCATTTTCTCAGGATTTATGATTAAATGGTTTTGCTCTCTGGTCTCTTTTAGTGCTTATATTGCTGTTTTCATTCATCCGTACACCTGGTCATTCTACACTTTATCTGTGTTGCTTGGAATTGGCGCTGCAGGTGAGAGATTATAATCGGTCCGGTTATGAAATCATAAAATGTAGCGTCACACATTCTGTAATATATATTTTGTTGGTTTCTGCAGTGCTTTGGACGGCTCAGGGGAATCTGCTCACCATCAACTCCAAAGATTCCACTATTGGGAGAAACAGTGGGATATTCTGGGCGTTGATGCAGTTTAGGTACATCCTTCTTGTTGACATTGAGCATTAATAGAAGGAAAATGCTACATAATAGGGGTGTAACGATACCCTCGTGTCACGATTCGATACATATCACGATACTGAACTCACAATACGATATTATTGCGATCCTCCAAGACACATGATAAAAGGTTAACAAAAAATGTACAGTTGATTAAAATGCTAAATTTGGTTTTACATTAGGGTGTAAATGAATAGGCTTGGTGCTGGAAACTCAATGCACAGGACAATAGTGACACCAGAATAACAATATTCATGATTCTGAAGCTGAAAACATAATTATTTTAGATATTCGTCTAAAATGATTATGTTTTCAACTTCAGAATCATGTATTGCACTCACTAGATAATTAAAATAATGTAGGCCACGTTTTACTGGTAGCATACCAGTAAGACATTTGGCAATATCAGGACCCACAAATATGCCCCCATTGCATTATTTTACATTATATTCAACATTATATATAGTAGTTTAATGTAGTACTGACACTAAGACACTTTCACGCAGTAATTTTTAGTTTATATCCACAATACATATTGTTGCATTTTTGTATTGGGATATATTGTTACACCCCTAATATATGGTACTATGATTTATTTATTCTCTTTTGCAGCTTATTCTTTGGTAATCTCTACATATATCTTGCCTGGCATAACAAGAGTCACATAACAGGTGAGTACAGATATATATATATATTGTTCAGCTATAGCCACTTTGATGGAAATGTAATGTTAAATTAACAATCATTTTGGCTGAAATTAATAAATGGTCTGCTTATTTCATGTAACAAAAATATACTGTGATAGAAACATCTATACAAAATAATTTCTGACGGGTTACACAGAATTATTATTGAGGTCTCTAGTCGAATAAAGCTGAAAAACGTCTTTTGCTGGTGTCAGATAAGGACCGCCAGACAGTTTTCATCACACTCACGGTCATCAGTCTGGTGGGAAACTTCCTCTTTTTCCTGATCCAGCGACCAGACCCAGAACCGGCACCTTCTGATGCCTCTGAGTCACTTCTACCAACAGAAATCTCTGATAGCTGTGATGTGGTGTAAGTACAAACATATTTTTATGCACTTCTGCAAATCAAGACATTAATCTGGACTGGTTAA
Source organism: Chrosomus eos (assembly GCA_036326025.1). Classification (NCBI taxonomy): domain Eukaryota; kingdom Metazoa; phylum Chordata; class Actinopteri; order Cypriniformes; family Leuciscidae; genus Chrosomus; species Chrosomus eos. The sequence goes on from CM070821.1 coordinate 7,350,323, forward strand.
TTTATATCACGTTGTGTCTTTTTTTCCTTTGCCTTGCTTCCTATTCTTGTTACTCTTTTAAGTCACCCCAGACTCGGGGCTCTCGGGCATTGGAGGCATTCAGTAAGTGGCACTAAAACATTTAAGAACGAAAGCAAAGATTTAAAGTTTTGTTTTCGTGTAACATACTAAGATGTCTTATCTCATTATCTCTCTTATCTCATCAACAGAGAGATCCATACAGGTGGCTATGACCAAAGAAATGCTTTTATTGAGCATACCCTTTGCATACTCTGGTAAGTTCAGGCCTCTAAAAGACAATCTGTGTGGTAACAGTGGTAGTTCACACCATGATGAAAGATAAAGCAAGCAGATTATGAAAAGAAGAGGGCCTAAAACAGAGCCCTGGGGGACCCCTTTAGTAGCAGGGAGCATTTGTTCTTTTGGATACTAATAATGGTTTTATAATAATAATAATAATACTATATACTATATAATAACATATGTAATATTTCTATGTAATATGGTACTGTTTTGTAACATATTTGAACAAGAATTGTTATTAACAAAATGTTAACTATTAATAATCTTATCTTTTGGGTTTTCCATCAAGTTCAGAATAAAAAGACAACATAATAGTCAGGCTTGTGCAAAATTCGGAATTTCAGAATTAGCCTTCATTCAATTCATGAATTGGAATTTGAATTGAATTGACTCCGCCCCACAGGAGGTTGAATTTGAATTTGAATTGGAATGACAGGAAGTGGAATTAAATTCATGGCAATTCAAAGAAATTCCACACAGTCACACAACAGAAAGAATGTGTTGAATCTCACATACTTTCAGCGTTAGGAAGGTTACTTTGGAAATGTAATTGCTCACTGTTATAAGTTACCCATTATAAATGTGGTTTGGATTACTTTGTTTAGATTACTTTATCAATGTAAAGAAATTTCCTTTTAATTTGATTAGTGACTAATTAAATTTCACATTTTACCTCAGTAATACAACTAAATACAATTAAATTCATTTTGTAGTTTAATAACATAATTTCATTACAGTTAGCGATGTCCAAAAGATGTCTTTTCAACGTCTTTGTCACAAAAGTCGTACGTTGAAAAGACGTCCACTGAGGTGCCAGAATGAAAGTTTTTATGACGTCTTTTTTGACGTGTTCTGCACGCCCGATATAGAAATTCATGGACCCTCTTCGTACAAGGTTAAAAACTAGTTCAAATGTGGCCATTGTGGACATATTTTCAACATCATTATGGCCTCATTTATATATAATTTATACAGTTTTTGGACCAAATAAACACTCTCAGGATGCATTAAATTAAAACTCATGTTTATTTCAATTTAATTGCAAAGCAACTCACAGACAGTGAGTTTTACAATAAATCAAACTTAATTATTTGTTCTGTGACTAGAGCTTTTAACATTCATTGCTGGGGGGAAATATTTCCTGTTAATGTAATCTGTACTAGTAGTGCAAACCAATATCATTTATAGAATATGTAATGCAATTATATCTGAAATATACTGTAAAGCTTCATTGATAAACACTTCACTTAAAATATCTATATGAATTTCTTAGAATTTGTTTTGAATTGCAATTCTGCTTCCTTTAATTCAAATTCGAATTGTAATTCTAGATCCTGTTTTTGACATAAATTCAATTCAAATTCAAGAATTGAATTGGAATTAAAGAGTCATTCTCAATTCAATTCTGAATTGTGCACAAGCCTGATAATAGTACATAAAAAAGTACCCTTTTCTTTTGTAAAGTATTTAATTCACTGGATTATCCAAAAATAGGCATATTACCACATGGATTAGAATAACTATATACTGTATATATATATATATATATATATATATATATATATATATATATATATATATATATATATATAGTGATATAAAAGTATTCATAATGTGATGTAGGATTTCGGACAAACTGTCGACCCCACTGAATATTCTTTGGAGAGCTGTCTCTGATAGATAGATATTTTGACATTTTCTTCTTCCCCCCTGCTTAAAAAAACAATTGCGATATATAGTAGGGATGTGCCGATTATGAAAATTTTGGCCGATACTGATAATTCTTTATATTTGAAAGCCCTGTTACAGTTACAAAGATCACAGCAGTTATACCCTACAACAAGGTCTAAGCTTCATCCTTGCCTCAGGTTGAATGATTCTCATTGGCTAAGAAAAAGATAAATAGTAATTTCCCACACATACACAGATAGACTGAATCATATCTCCATCGATTATGCAGCTGAAACTCGGACCCTTAAGTTAGGCTCGTCGTGACCTTCCAGGTCGCAGATTTAAGTTGCTGGGTGCTAACATGTCCAGAACAACAATTCACTCAATCTCCAATAATGCAGTTGTTCCTTAACCTGTTAACACTAACACACACACACGACACACTGCTTTTCCAAGGTTGGATTTTAGCCAGGCTCTAACTATAAACAGGAGAGTCTTCTCAAATCATCATGGATAGGATATCTACACTTTAGTCTAACTGGAAAGTGAGCTTTAACAAAGAGATGGTCCCTTAAACTATAGACTTCTTTGACCCCTGTGATCATAGTTGTCAGAGTACCCTAAAAAAACAGATGTATGTATGTATTGACACATGTTGAAGACCTTTCTCAAACAAAACATCTTTCCATATTTCATTTCTGGAAGCTGGGCTAAATGAGCGAGCACTGTTACTGCGTTCATATCAAATACAGATCAGTAATCACACTGGAAACTTCTATAACAAAGTAAAGGCCTAGTAGAAGTCCTTCGGCTCATGTGATATTTAGAAGGAGAAATATTGATTAACACATAAGCTGCTGTCTTCATGAATGTTAATTACGAGTCGTGCACCTTCATAAATATCATCCATAATAAATACCATTACAGTGATATAAAAATATTCGTCATGTGACGTAGGACATAAGTCCACTGACTATCCTTTGGAGAGCTGTCTGTGTTACATCTAGAAGACTAGCTGAACTGTGCGGTGGCTGTCTCTCTGTACAGGTCTCGAGCTCACCTTTTACAGTGGCGTGTATGGGACGTGTTTAGGGGCCATGACTCAATTTGGAGAAGGCGCCAAGGGTCTCATCGGCCTCTCTGGGATTTTGATCGGTGTTGGTGAAATACTTGGTAAGTCAGTGCATTACAACTATTGTGCTTCTGTTCTCAGTGAACATGCCATTATAGACGATTTCTCTGTTTAACCAGGAGGGGGAGTATTTGGGATCATGGATAAGTGTAACCGTTATGGCAGAAACCCGGTGGTGTTTTTGGGCTGGTTACCCATATTGTGGCATTCTACCTCATCTTCCTCAACATAGCCAGTGATGCTCCCGTGGCCCCAGAGGAAGGCACACAAATGCAAGCTTTTATCCAGCCCAGGTAAGAGTCGACAGGCATGGGCATTGAGAATGAAGCCAGACGTGTTTATTAACTATTGTTGTATGTGTTGTGTCAGTGTGGCGGTGGCGCTGATATGCAGTTTCTTGCTGGGTCTGGGTGATAGTTGCTTCAACACTCAGCTCATCAGCATCGTGGGGTTCTTGTTCCCGGACGACAGCGCACCAGCGTTTGCAGTCTTTAAATTTGTGCAGGTTTGAACCTTCACTGTTTCAATTGGTAGCATTTAAAGTCATTAAATAGTTTGATGTAAAAGATATAAGATAACCCAAATATAAGATAACTAGTGCTGGGCAATGATTAATCGCATCCAAAATAAAAGTTTGTGTTTATATAATATATTATGTGTACTGTGTATAATTATTTGTATATTAAATAGATACATGCATGTGTATATTTATGACATTTTTGCATGTAGATACTGTATATATATTTATAATAATTGATATTTTATATATATATATATATATACACATTTTATTTTAAATATATACGTTATGTGTATTTATACAGTGGTGCCCACACACAACTCACACTTTCAATTATTTTTCTTAATTGAAGGTTAGATTTTTGCAATTTTTTTAAATGAAAGATCAGAAGATAAACAATGCAGATTATTTTTACAGGCATTTCTGATCATATTTACAGGGGTGCCATTAATTCAGAGCACCACTGTGTATACAAAATAATTATACTCAGTACACACATATATATTATGCAAACACAAACTAGCCTTCGTTTTGTTTGACAATACTTCGAAAATCAACAAGAAGTGACGTCACCCGACATCGCTTTGAGCATCTTTGAAAGACTACATTGAAAAATGTCTATAGTTAGATATAAAATTCAACCCGTGTGTTTAATGTAAGCCCTGAATATGACAGAATCAGCAGTCAGTCAAAACACTTGATACTTTAAATACAGTTTTTGCGCAAGATTTTACATTTTACACATATTTTTGACCAATCCTGTTTTGTCGTGAATTGGGGTTTAACCAAGCATCCACCGAACGGCCTAGTTCAGACAGAAATCATGATTACAATAAGACTGGTAAATTAAAAGCCCAGCTTTATTGACTGTATTGTGTATGGTGTGGTGTGTGAAGCTGTGTTTTTTTCTCTTCTGCGTCTCTGCATGTCCATCACAGCTGCGATAGCCTTCTTCTACAGCAACTACTTCTCCTGCACTGGCAGCTGCTCATCATGGTGCTGGTGGGCTTCATGGGCACCGCACCTTCTTTCTGTGGAGTGGGCCGTCATCAGCGCTCGACGGGACTCGGACTACGCCAGTATCTGACAGGGACGGACTGAAGTTATCTCGCATCGCTCAGTGAGCACATTGCTAGACTTTAATCTGCGGGAACCTTGACCATGTGTCCATTTCCTTTCATAGACTCCTTTCTTTACTTGCACATAAAACACGTTTACGCCCAGATGGGATCAAGGTTCGAGTGCTGTAATGCAATAATAAACGCTTTGTTCAAATTTTTTACGTTTTCAATAGCATTATACGTGCAATGCCAGCGACATCTGCGAACGACGCCTTTTTCTTGAAACATTGAACGAGACAAGCAAATGACTATAGAATAATTCACCCTGAAATTCAAATTTCCAAACTCGTTTGATAGTAAGAAGCTCATTTCACCACAAAGATAGTGACCAAAGAGGACAAGCTCCAAAACAAGCATAAAAAGGATCATATAGTTGATCCATACATCTCGTGCACTATATATTCAAAAATGCTTGTTTGCTTTGCTTCGAAAAGACAAAATTCAAACTGTTATTCCTCTAAAAATATAATTCGGGATTGAAATCTGCCGCTTTCTTTGCACGAGGTTCGCCCAGACGCTATTGGTATTCGTTTGGTAAGCAAACACAACTCACCAGTTTGAATACAGGGGATGAGATGTTTGACCTTAATTTCAGTCTGATCCTCACAGACAACAATCATATGACATCATAGCGCATTAGACACTGTGCTTTGTCCATGTTGCAGCTGGACAGATGTGGTCACTATGAATTGTGTCGGGAAAGATTATTCTGAAATTCAGCTTTTCCCTGAAAAACAAAAATGAGGATGTGAATGAAGACAGAAGTTTTTTTTTAGGTGAACTAGTCCTTTAAGTAGATATTGTTCTACTTAAATAAGTTATTGTTGAGAAGTCTATATGGAAGCTTGTTTACGCCAGGGAATAAAAATAAGAAAGGTAATGCGACTTTTTATCTCACAAATCTGACGACGACTTCGAAGAATCTCGCAGTTCTGACTTTACAACTCCCAATTGAGAGTTTATATATATATCTGAGAGATAAAAGAGATAAAACATGACAATCTGGGGCTCAGGTCAGGAAGCAGACAAACTGGCTAAACCGACCGTCTGCTAGCGGCCTCACGTCACCAAGGTCAGATAAATCTCATCACATAGAGACTCTTTCACCTAGATATCATCATATAGAGACTGTGTCTGTTCCCCGAATTTGGAAATCCAAAAAACTGCCAAACCTTTCTAAGGTTAAAAATCTAATTGATGTTCAACAAATAAAAAACAGATATAATACAGATGAGCAAACGATAAAGCTTGGGTTGCTGAATATTCGATCCCTTAATTCAAAATCGCTCATAGTTAATGATAAGATTAAAGACTATAACCTAGATGTGCTGTGTTTGACAGAAACCTGGCTAAAACCAAACGATTACATTACTTTAAATGAGTCCACTCCGCAAGATTACTGTTATAAACATGAGCCTCGTCCGAAAGGCAAAGGGGGAGGTGTTGCTGTAATTTATAGTAATATTCTGAAAACCACTAAGAAATCTAGTTTTAAATATACTTCTTTTGAAGTGTTGGTGCTTAATGTAAAAATTTATAGTGTAAACAATAAATCACGTTTGAGAATTCTGCTGGCTACTGTATACAGGCCACCAGGGCACCATAAAGATTTTATCAAAGAATTTGCTGACTTTCTATCAGAGTTAGTATTGGCTGCAGATAAAGTCCTAATTGTTGGTGATTTTAATATACATGTAGATAATGAAAAAGATGCATTGGGATTGGCATTTAAAGACATTATAAACTCAATTGGAGTGAGACAACACGTGTCAGGACCTACTCATTGTCGTAATCATACTCTTGATCTAATATTATCACATGGAATAGATGTTGATGGCGTTGAAATTCTGCAGCAGAGCGACGACATCTCCGATCACTATCTAGTCTCGTGTAAATTACATTTAGCCAAGGCTGCAAAGCCGACTCCATGTTATAAATATGTTAGACCTATCACTTCTGCCACTAAAATTGCTTTATCAATAATCTTCCAAATCAGTTTCATAATCTCAGCATCCCAGATAGCTTAGAAGAACTTGATATTGCAACAGAAACTTTTAACTCTCTCTTTTCCAGCACTTTAGACACAGTTGCTCCGCTGCGCTTAAAGAAGATCAAAGAAAATAGTCCAACGCCGTGGTACAATGAGCACACCCGGGCCCTTAAGAGAGCGGCCAGAAAAATGGAGCGAAACTGGAAGAAAACAAAACTAGAGGTATTTCGGATTTCATGGAAGGAGAGCTCGATTGCTTACAGAGAGGCCTTAAAAGATGCTAGAACTAATTATTTTTCAACCCTATTAGAAGAAAATAAACATAATCCTAGGTATTTATTTGAACAAGTGACTAAACTAACGAAAAAGAAAGCTTCAAGCCCAGAAGTTTATAAGAAACACAGCAGTAATGACTTTATGAACTTCTTCACTTATAAGATTGATAATATCAGGGACAAAATTATAACTATGCAACCGTCTACTACAGTATCGCATCAGGGAGTATATTGTAGTCTCTGTGAGGAACATTTTGATTCATTTGTTGCTATAGGAGAGGAAGAATTTTGCAAAATTGTTAATTCATCTAAATCGACAACTTGTATGCTAGACCCTATACCGACTAAGCTACTGAAAGAGATGCTTCCAGAGGTCATAGATCCTCTTCTAGATATCATTAATTCATCTTTGTCATTAGGATACGTACCAAAAACCTTTAAGTTGGCTATGATTAAACCGCTTGTTAAAAAACCGCAACTTGATCCTACAGAATTAGTCAATTACAGGCCGATCTCGAATCTGCCTTTTCTGTCAAAGATACTAGAAAAAGCAGTATCCTCACAACTGTGTTCCTTTTTAGAAAGAAATAATATCTGCGAGGATTTTCAGTCCGGATTTAGACCGTACCATAGTACTGAGACTGCTCTCATTAAAGTCACAAATGATTTGCTCCTATCATCCGATCGTGGTTGTATCTCTCTATTAGTGTTACTTGATCTTAGTGCTGCATTTGATACTATCGACCACAACATTCTTTTAAATAGACTAGAAAACTATGTTGGCATTAGCGGAATTGCACTAGCATGGTTTAAATCATACTTATCTGACCGATATCAGTTTGTAGCAGTAAATGAAGAGATGTCTTATCGATCACAAGTTCAGTATGGCGTACCACAAGGCTCAGTACTAGGACCGCTGCTCTTCACTCTGTACATGCTACCATTAGGAGATATCATTAGGAAATATGGAATTAGCTTTCACTGTTATGCTGATGATACTCAGCTGTATATTTCTTCAAAACCTAACGAAACTTACCAATTCACAAAATTAACGGAATGCATAGCTGATATAAAAAATTGGATGACCAGTAATTTCCTATTACTAAATTCTGAAAAAACAGAGATTCTAATCATTGGACAAAAAACTTCCTCACCTAATAACCTAGAATACTGTCTAACACTTGATGGCTGCTCTGTTAAGTCTTCGACGTTAGTTAGGAACCTGGGTGTGCTCTTTGATACCAATCTTTCATTTGAAAGTCACGTGTCTAGTATCTGTAAAACCGCATTTTTCCATCTTAAAAATATATCTAAATTACGTCATATGCTCTCACTGACAAATGCGGAACAATTAGTTCATGCGTTCATGACCTCAAGGCTAGATTATTGTAATGCTCTACTGGGTGGTTGCCCTGCACGCTTATTAAACAAACTACAGCTAGTTCAAAACGCAGCCGCTAGAGTTCTTACCAGAACCAGGAAGTATGACCATATTAGCCCGGTTCTGTCAACACTGCATTGGCTGCCTATTAAACATCGTATAAATTTTAAAATATTGCTGATTACTTACAAAGCACTAAATGGTTTAGCTCCCCAGTACTTGAGCGAGCTCTTAACGCATTATAGTCCTTCACGTCTATTGCGATCTCAAAATTCTGGCCAGTTGATAATACCTAGAATATCAAAATCGACTGCTGGCGGTAGATCCTTTTCCTATTTAGCACCAAAACTTTGGAACAATCTTCCTAACACGGTCCGGGAAGCAGATACAGTCTGTCAGTTTAAATCTAGACTAAAAACACATCTCTTTGGCTTAGCATACACATAACACATTATAGATTTCTATAATTCAATGTTAGGCTGCATAGATTAGATCAGCCGGAACCGGGAACACTTCCCATAATTCCTGATGTACTTTGTACATCATAAGAAGGATGGCGTCTACGCTAATATTAGTCTCTCTGTTTATCCCGAGGTTTACCGCAGACCGCCGGATCCAGGGCATATCCAGATCTGATGAAGGACCATCACATGGACACGTCGACACGCATTATCAGGGCTGTGAAGGCCCATGGACACCTCACCACACTCATCTCCTCACCGGCCGGATGACCCAACCCCCAACCAGATGAACTGGATAATATCGTGAAAGTTCTGATCCCATCTGACTCCTGACATTATGCTGCCTAACTCATAATCATACACTGTTCATTCGTTGGCCAAAGGAGGACTGGCCCCCCGACTGAGCCTGGGTTCTCCCAAGGTTTTTTTCTCCATTCAGTCACCTGATGGAGTTTTGGTTCCTTGCCACTGTTGCCTTCGCCTTTTGGCTTGCTTAGTTGGGGACATTTAATTTTCAATTGAACAATACTATTACAACATTGTTTTCCTGTTATCTCTGTAAAGCTGCTTTGAAACAATTTGTATTGTAAAAAGCGCTATATAAATAAAGGTGACTTGACTTGACTTGACTATATAATAGTCAAATATAGAATAAAGTAAAAATATTTTAAGAAATGTGCTCAGAATTGGGATAGAAACATTCAATTATGAGAAAAAAAATTGTGACAGCGAGAAAAATGTCAAAATCACGAGATATTAAATTGAGAGATTGAGAGATATAAACGCTATTTGAGTCGACATGTGGGCAAATATACCACAAATTACGTTTACATCACATTTCTGAGAAAAAAGTCACAATTTGCTTGATGTACCGTCGCAAATCTGAGACATACGATCAAAATTGAGAGATTCACAATTATAAGGAAAAAAGTCAGAATTGTGAGATAAAAATGATAAAAACTGTAATATAATAATAATTTGTTTTCCCGTTTAAGTAAGTCATGGCCACATTGTACTAATTCGTTCCCTCGTTTTGATTGAACTAAAACATTAATTATTTATTAATGATTATTCATGGCCAGGATTTAGTAAAACGAGGGAACGGATTTGTTAAATGTGTTGTGGAAATAAATTGGTAATTCTTGGCCACGATATACATATTTTTTTACCGCTAGGCATGTGTGGAGTTCTGTAAAATTGCAAGATATAACTGAAGGAAAAAAAGTCTGACGATTCTGACTTTATAACTTGCAATTGCAATTTTATATCACAATTCTGAGAAAAAAAAAGTGACAATTGCTAGATATAAACTTGGAAACGTTCTATAAGTCTTAATGCAAATGCAATAAATCACTGAGCAATGAAACATCATTTATATACACTACGCTGTGAGACTGTAGAGGAGAAATATGACTCAATTTTTATCTTTCACAACTACAAAATGTGAAATGCACAGTCACGGTCAGTTTTAACTCTTTTTGCCAGTTGCCTTTCTTTTCCTTTTCTTTTCTTTTTTTAAGGAAACGATTTTGCCAAAGTTTGAAGCACTCTTTCTATAAATTTGCTGTATTTTCGTTCGTCTCTGTTTGTTTGTGTTAAGTATACAAATACTTAAATGAATCTGATTACTGATATAATCAATAGAAAACAATTTGAGAATCATTATAAAGCGCAAGTGTACTAATATCAAGCAGAGCTTAAGTCAAGTCATAAGTACCGGTGAATATTAATGTGATGAAAGGGTTCAGAAAGAGCTTTTTTAATACATTCACTGCACTTACGTTACAAGCTCATTTGCGTGGGAGCAGAAGCTACCTGTACATTGTTTTCAGCTTTATTTGGTTCAAGCCAATGCAATCAATCAATAGGATGTTGAGGGGAAATGAGATGAATATCTGGTCATATACTTGAATGTATCTTACTGTAAAAATGGTAACGGCATCTGGTTTTCTTTTATAAATATGTGTATATATGGGATTAAAGAGCTTTTCATTCTTGCTTGTGTCTGTTTTCCAATGTTCATGATACATGATATATTTACAGGACAGATAAGGGGAAGAATCCAAGAGGATGAAAAAGAAATATCTTTTTAAAAGCTTGTTTAAAATACATGTAGAAGTTAGAGATGTAGACGAGTTCTTTAAGATCTCACGATAGTTACAACACCTTAATGCTTGACACTTTTATTATCCACAAAACTAACAAAATTATTTTACAAGTTTTGCTTTGGCTAAATGTATTGCTTTATTATTTTATTGGATGTTTGTATTATTAATCCATATTTGACAGAAAAACGGACTTATACTGTACACACACACACACACACACACACACACACACACTGTGTTTTAGGTTAGGATGAGTTTGACGTTTGTTTTTGTTTAAAGGAACAATGATTAAGATATTATACAATTTTGTAATTAATTTGGGACATTGAAACATTAAAATTTACAACAGTTCCTCCACGCAATAAATAAATAAATAAAATAAAAAATACTGCGCCGGCTTAGAAATCAACATACACACAACCGAAGAAAACGTTTATGCGTTATACACTTCGGCTATTTGTTTAGGCCAATATGAGTGTAGCATATAGATAGGCCTATGAAAATAAATTTTTGGTTTTTTAATTTTTTTTAAAGTTTGCTATTTTTATCATTACATTATCATGTAACATGTAAAACTACATGTATATCGCTCTCCGCTCTCACGTGCACTGCCGATGATGCTGCCACTGAATCCGTTGCTAAGCACCCAAAGACGCCGCAGCTCACAACACTAAGGTAATTTCTGTTGACAAACAGAGACTTCATCCAATGAGGACAGAGAGCGTGAGTGACGCGAAGGCATTTAAACCAATCAGCATCTTCGGAAGGCGGGGAGAGCATAAACAGAGGGCATACTTGACCAAAGCAAAGCAGCCGGTATCATGCGACTTAAATGATGAACAAGACGCGACGCATTTTAATCGTCACAAGAAACGGATTTAGTATAACTCTACCTTTCTCACAAACATGACAAAACAGTTTAAACCGATATAATCAAGTGATTATGTTCGAAAACAGACTAAATCGGGTCTTGCGTACTTGCTCAGAGAGAAGTCATTCAAACGAGCATTGTCTGTGATTGTCGGTTTTGACATCATCGTAACGTATTTGTTTAGACCATGTCGACAGACATAAGCCTGCATGAGCTGCTGGATCTCTCCATCGGGACGCCTGATGTCGGGGCGGTCAATTTCAGCGCCCTGCACACTTTACTACACGCCATCCTGGGACACCTGAAGATCGAGAGGGTCAAAACTGCATGGAAAGAGGCGGACAAACGAGCATGACAGCCCAGCACAGAGCAAAGCCTTCCTGCTGGAGCCGTCGAGCTCGCATCGGGTGATGGAGGAGAGGGTGCGGGGGGTGGAGGAGCAGCTGCGGGCACTGGAGGCTCTTCCCACCGCCTCCGAGCTCATGGGCTCCTCCGACACGGCGCTCAGCGACATGTGGACCCTCATGCAGCTCCGCAGGAAGACCCAGGGGAACGAGGACGGGGTGTCCAAGGTAAGAGATGGAGGAAATATTAAAAAAAAATACTAGTAGCCTATATGCTTTACATAACCATGGTACCGCCACTACACTGTGTAAGGTCTATCATCACAGAACACAGTAGGCTAGGTTAATAACTTACCTGGCTGGTAACGCTTTATAATAAGGTTCATTAGGGGTGGTATAATAATGCCCTTTTCATAAGATGTAAAATAAGTATTTGATGTCCCAGGCTGTGTATACGTGAAGTTTAAGCTCAAAATACCCAAAGATTTTTTATAGCATGTTAAAATTGTCCCTTTTTGAGGGTGAGCAAAAAAGCAGTTTTGTGTCTGTCCCTTTAAATGCAAATGATTGTGTGTGTGTGTGTGTGTGTGTGTGTGTGTGTGTGTGTGTGTGTGTGTGTGTGTGTGTGTGTGTGTGTGTGTGTGTGTGGTGTGTGTGTGTGTGTGTGTGTGTGTGTTAGCAGCTTCTGCAATTACTCATGAATATTGAATATTTCAAAAAACTTTTTAGCCTTTTATGTTCAAACCGGAGTCAGACAAAGATGGAGAGACTCAAGAAGAAGTGACAACATGTAGACAACATTTCTGAATGGTTAGTTGATTAATTTATGTAGCTTGTAGTTATCTAATAGTCATTTATTAGTATATTCTGTCATGATAATCTATACATCGCGTTCTCAGGGGTGGGGTTTATGTACATTTTAGGGTGATGTTAGTGATGTCACTACTAACATACTTTGGTTAATATTCCCCAGTCAATGGTTGTTTAAAACAACACCCTTTTTTACCTCCTCAAAGTCTGTTCACAGCGACCCGTTTCGGTGCATGTCTCTTTAAATGATAACAGAAACTGCTCTGAAATTAACATTAACAAAGATTAATAAATGCTGTATAAGTGCTGCAGTTCATTATTAGTTCATGCTAACTAATCTAGTTAACTAATGTTAACTACTTAACCTTATTGTAAAGTGTTACCAGTATGCTGTTAAAGTTGATATATGGTATCATCGTGTTTTCTAGACATACATAAAGAACAAAAATGAAAAGGTTCCATGAATGTTAAAGGTTCTTCATGGAAATCTATAGGTGCCAATAAAGATCCTTCATTATCATGAGTGTATAATCATAATTTGATAATCATAATCAAAATTTGTTATAATTCAGTAAGTAGCTATGTTTAAAAAAACAGACTACATATGTAACAACGCTGATACCATAGTACTGCCTCACTTGTTTGACTCTCGAAAACACAAATAATGGTAAGAAGTTTGTGAATGTACATCTAATCATCATTATATTCTTCATTCTCATCACTGGGTCACATGCAGTATCCTTACACTCTTTCTCTCTTAAACACAAACACTCATTAATCAGGGCTGGGCACAATTCATAGGCTAAGTATTGTAAATTAAATTAGGCCTAGTTAATCTTAATATTAATACACAGGTTAAGTAAATTAACCCATTTAACTATAGATTGCATTAGTGCCCGCCCACTTTTTCAGCAGTGCTGGATCCAGAAGTATACTTTTTCAATTCATTTGTCCCATGGATTTCAAAAAAGTTTTTGTTAAAGCGTTATAATCCCTTAATCAAACCATATATTAGGTGAGTCATGACAGTAAACTTTGATTTGAAGCAAAATACAATTTGAAAGATTTAAGACTGTCTAACAGCTTTAGTGAGGGAAAGAACTACAATATCATTAAGCATTGCGAGCAGCATAATCAAATTAAGTTTACTGCAAAATATGGTATGTTTTGCTTGTATCGATTCTCTGATTGGTGGAATTTACTGTAAAGCATCATGGGTAATGTAGTTTTCACTGCAAATTCCTCTGTTTAACATGATTATTTTAAAACTAAGCTGAAATAAAGCGGTCTGACAGCGTCAATAATATAAGCAAATATCATTAGTGAACAACCTCGTAGTTTTATCAGTTATCTTAAAAATCAATTTCCATATGGAGAAAATGAGTTGAGTTTACTTCCTGAACCCGACTGTTGCAACAGTGTAAATGTAAACACCCGCCGGATGTTATTTTGGAATTTGAATGAAAAAATGACTGAATAGAAATGTAAAAAAAAATAATAATAATAATTTTTACTTTAATTGTGAATACTGTATTTGTTCTCTGAGATTTCTCTCTGTCTGAATATTAAACAAATTAAACTTAACTGAACTTAAAATTGGAATATTTATGTAATTCTATTATGTAATTATCATACTGAAATCTGGGAAATGAACAGTTCTTCCAACATGATCTGTGAATAATAAAAATATTAATTTATTAAATGTATAGAAGAGCACTCCTAAATGATTTTCCCCTGTTTAAAGCGAACAAAATCCACATTGGAGGTGTAGTTTATTGAAAGGCATGTGTAGAGGCCCGGGCCGGCGAGCTGCTCCTCTGCTGGGGGTCTACAGGAGGCTGAATGTTTCATCAGCGTGTCTCAGCTATGACTGATGAAAGACCACAGAACAATGAGCCACAGACACCGAGCTCCATTCTCAAATAACACCATCTGTGTCTCGTGTTCCACAAACTACATGTTCGTCACACTCCCCAAACCCCTGTTTCTGAGATACTACTTAAATATCAGTGATGGACAGCACATAACACTTCCTATTTACCACATGGACACATTTCACAAGTGTTTTAGTCCAAACACAGTTCTCTAAGCACAGCTTGCACAAGTCTGTCTGGAGGATAAACACTTTTTGCTGTATGTTTGCTGAATGTGGCAAACTTGATTGGCAGATTTTGTCTTTTCAAATTAAGGGTACGTTTACACCACAATGATCTACTAAAACGGAAAGTTTTTTCCTTCGCGTTCTTCACGTACAGACGACAACTTTGTGGAAATGATCTCCGTTCACACGGATCCACGAAAACTAGTAAAACCACTGTATTATTCATGCCAGGCCAGTAGGTGGCGATGTCACTTTGTAAAGAAACACTACATAATACACACATGACATCACTGTTTTCACAAATTCACATTTTGTAGTATACACGGAGACGATAACACATTGTTTTCAAAAACTTGCACTTTGAAACACATTTTTTGCGTTTTCAGGCCACCATAACACATTTAGTCAAATTAAATAACCCACATGGTAATGTAGTGACCAAAAATCCTAATAAATATATGATAGGGTGACCAACTGTCCTGTTTTCCCAGGACATGTCCTGTTTTCATATAACAATATAACAAATTTCTATCCATACAGAGGAGGCATAACCTACTTTAAATGTATTGAAATTAATAAGGTTTCTTTGAGTAAACTTCGAGTATCATTTGAGTAGGCCTATCTGTTTGCCAGGCCGAGTGTCCTGTTTTTTCAGGACAAAATATGGTCACCCTAATATATGATATCCAACTTATTTTTTTAATGCGGAAGAAATCTTTTTTCTGTGAATTTGTGAGACTTCCGATTCATAAAATAAATAAAATTTGCTAAAAAGAAAGCATAGATATATTTTGAAGCTTTTGTTTTGTTGTACAACTTTATAAAATATATGCACTACCGTTTAAAAGTTTGGGTCAGTACCATTTTTTTAAAGGGTACCTATCATGGAATTTTGAAAATTACCTTTCATGTAGTGTGTAACATAGATCTAAGTGAACAAAAACATCCTGCAAAGTTTTAAATATGAAAGTTCACCGTATACAAAGTTATTGTCTCTTAAAAGTAAGAGTCGACTGAGTCGCTGATATAAATCGATAGACGAACGATGCATTCTCTCTAACTTTCGTACGTCACTTGTACAAGTTATTTGAATAAGACACGCCCACTAAGTGCGCGCGCCAGAAAACAGTGAAAACAACATGTCGACGAGCTGTTCTGAAGTGCGAATCAAAAGCGAACTTTTTTTTCACTGCCCAGGGACGAGCATGTGAAGACTCAGTGGCTAGAGTTTATATTTACAACTATACCACACAAGTATAGCCACCTTGAGCTGTGTTCGCGTCATTTTAATGACGATCGCTTCACAAACACAAATGCTTTCAAGTGTGGATTCGCGAGTCGCCTGATACTGAAGGAACGTTCAGTACCAAGTTTATTTGGATCAGCTTCCTCCTCCGAATCACAACCTTTAAGTACTATTAATAATTGTTGCTTTTAAGGGTTTTGTAGCATGCTCAATAAGTGTGTGTGTGTGTGTGTGTGTGCGTGTGTGTGTGCGTGTGTGTGTGTGTGTGTGTGTGTGTGTGTGTGTGTGTGTGTGTGTGTGTGTCAGTTACGCTCAACGCAGCTTAGGTCTCCAAGCTGTGTGTGTGTGTGTGTGTGTGTGTATCAGTTACGCTCAGCGCTTAGGTCTCCAAGCTGTGTGTGTGTGTTTTTTTGAAATTTGTAAAATGTTTGTCGTTGTTATTGGAGTTGTCATAAAGAATAGAGCGTATTGTAGTACTGCAGTGCTTTATCAATATGTTTAAGCTTTGGGCTAACGCGAAAAATAACTGACTGCGTCACCTGACCAATCACCGCCGATTAGCGTCACGCAAAGGCGGGGTTTGAAAAATGAGTCGTCAAACGAATCATTAGGGAGTCGGTGAGCAAATCAGGTAAAAATAAATGCATATTATAAGACAACAAAAGTGTTTTTTTGTCATTGCATGCATGTAAAACTGTTGTTGGGGACTCCCAGAACAACATTAGGAACATTTTAAATGCCATAATAGGTACCCTTTAATAACGAAATTAATGCTTAAATTCAGCAAGGATGCTGAAAGATTCATCAAATAATCTTGAAAAAAATGTCACAGTTTCAACAGAAATTTGAAGCAGCATAAATCCTTTCAACATTGATAATAAAAAGAATGATTCACTGGAGTAATGATGCTGAAAATTCAGCTCTGATCACAGGAATAAATTACATTTTAATATAATATTTCAATAGAAAACTTTTTTCAAATTGTAATAATAGGCCTATTTCACAATATAACTGTTTTTACTGTCATTTTTATTAAATATATGGTAAGTATTAGAGATTTTCAAAAAGACACACACACACACACACACACACACACACACACACACACACACACACACACACACACACACACACACACACACACACACACACACACACACACACACACACACATGGGTAGTTGACAAATGGCCAAGAAAAAGTACTTTTTTTGGAAAACATAACTTTTTAAGAAAAAATACATATATTTATGGACTATGAAAACTGCAGTTTCAGACAATAGTAGTGGTCACTCATTTTGTCAATGACTTCACATATTTTTTTCACGTTTTCACTCAACAGCAATGTAAATGTGTCCTATGGTGTGACATTTAAAAAGTACAAAGAAATTATATTAAATGACATTAAAAAAAATACTTGAGAGAATTGTTCACATTATTAAAACATTTTTTTATGAAAGTGATATTTATTTTACATGAAAGTTCAAATTAAAATCATTTTCACCATGAATAGATGAACTTGATAAACTTTTCCCTACGAATGTCAATAAAACTTTTTCACCAACCTTACAAAACTGATTGAAATTGTACCCATTTAAGAGGAGATATTATAGAAACTCTCCTAATGCCAAATTTGACTCTTTTTTAAAAAGATATTTTAAAATAAGTATATTTTTCTGTTGTTTTATGTTTGTCACACCATAGGACAAAACGTCACACCAAAGGACAAAGATAGTCATTGAATAAAAAGAGTTCAAATATAAAGCGTTTGTTGTAACAATTATAAAGGAGGACATTTGTTTTTTTTTTTTCAGCAATATAAACTGCAAAACATATCACACCAAAAGTAACTTTGATACTTATAGATCCATCAATAAGGAAACACTAGCTATGTTTCCATCCACATGTTTTTATCCGCATTAAGTGATATCGAATGAAAAATGCCTTATGGAAACAGTGAAATTCGATTGAATTTCATGAATATCGACTCAAATGAAATGCGTTCGGACTCATGGGATTTTATCTTGATGGATATACGGCTTATGCGATAAACGCTGATGGAAACGTTATTATGGCGCAATCCATTTTGTCTAGTAAAACTTTGTTCGCAAATGTTTGCTTGAATGTTGTGCAATTCGGTGAGAAAATGAATGGAAACGCCTTAACATGTCTCAAATCAATTCGATACACCAATTTGATCGCAAAACAGCATGTGACGTCATTACGCACAGGTTTATATTCGCTTTAAAGCCGTTGATGGAAACACACTTTCACCAGCTTTATTCACATGAGCTTTTTACCGAACTTCAGATAATTCCATTGTAAAGTGGATGGAAACTTGGCTTCTGACATGAAAATAAAATCCCTGAATTATTTTAAGATGTGTTAAGATATTAAGATATGATATATATGGCAACATTTCAGTTTGATTTACTTTCTCCGTTGTTCTCTTAGGATCGCCTCCTTTCTCTGTGGATCCTTTTTAATTCTCTCCCTATACTGTCTGGTCCTCTCTTTTGCACTCATCTCTCCCTCAGTTCTTTCTGTTCTAAAAAAAGTGAAGTAGCATTATATAGTAGTAGCACTGTATTTATGTAGTTTGTGTTTGTTTATAGTTGTTACATACATTATACATTATAGTTGTTTTAGTAACACTTCAGAACATTTTATGTAATGTCCAAAAATGGCAATAAACATTAAAATGTAAGTCATTATTGAATTTAAAATCATCAAAACTGGTAAAAAAAGAATGAAAAGTATGTTAACAAACTTTATCTATTTGTTTTAATAGCTACTTAAGGAGGTCTTGTCCTATTGTGTGACATCTGTGTCCTAAGGTGTGACAGGCCAGAGTGTCACACCAAAGGACATTTCCTGTCACACCAAAGGACATTTGAGCTTTTGTGGCATGTTAATAACCATGCTAATGCTAGATTAACTGTCATTAGCAATTGGCATGATACATTTGCATAATATTACATAGTCCTGCTGTTAAAAATACAAATTTGAATAAAAAAATTTAATTTAGGGGTGTCACACCAAAGGACAAAAAAACTTAACAACTTCAGTGGTCTGAAAACTAGTTAAATATTTGAACAATTCTGAGAGAAATACTTACTATGTGCATTGCTCATGGGCTTCATAGGGGTCTTCAGTCACATGACCTTGAATGGGGTCTTTCAACTAAATTTAGTTGGCCATGATATTGCCCAACATAATATCAGGTTATTGCATAACACCAAAGGACATTTTTTTCTGTGACAAACTTTATGAAATCCCCATACTTTTAGAAATGTATGTATAGGAAAAGTGATGGCCACTTAGTGAAATATACACTTGCACAAATATGCCAGGAGTGTCCATTAAGATTTTTAAACATTATTTTCTTTATTTATAAAAGTTAATATTTACGAAATAGTGTTGTCCCCGTCACACCATAGGACAATTTTGAGATTTGGCTCAAAGTTGTAAAAACTTAAAAATAACTCTGGTATTAAAATAACAAATTCATGTAAAACAGGAAAATGTTTAACCATTTACAGTATTCTAAATGATGAAAATGTGAAATAAATTATTTTTTATCTTCTGTGACGGTGAAAAAGCCACGTCACGTCAACTACCAAATTGTACCGACCCCAAACTTTTGAACATAGAGTATGGAAAATTGCATCAATGTACATTTTGAGTCACACTTGGCAATAACAACAGCTGTTAGGTATAAAAAGGGCAGTCAAGACACATAAAATCCGAATATTTTTGCAATAAATATGGAAATTAAGCCTATTCATTTTGCTTTATATTTTACTTTTAAGGCAACAAACAAAATTCCCAAATTATTGTAAATGTATAATACTAAATATTTATAATAAAATAGCCTATGTCACACATTTCAGCATTTTGAAATGTGTGTGTGTGTGTGGTGGTGGTGGTGTGTGTGTGGGGTGGGGGTGGAGGGGTGTGATTTTGTCAGCTTTTTGTTCAAAATATTATTTTAATAAATACATTTAATTAAAAATCAATTTTTTTTGCTTTTTTATTAAACTTACCCACATTCAAGTGTTGATAAAAAAAGAATGCATGAAGCTAGATTAAAACATTTTTTTATTTTTATTTTATGGTGTATCCAAGCATTTGTTTGGTTGTGAGAGATTCACTCATTTTAGGGCTGTCACTTTACTTTCGAAAATCGATTGCACAATCGATCGGACCAACCAACACAAGTTTCGAAAACGAAAATGTTTTGATTTTAACGGCCTTTTCTTTTCGTTTTTCTTTTTCTTTTTTTTTCTTTTTAACCAAAAATGTGTTTTAGGTGGACAGATCAATACAGTACACAGAACATGTAGGATGTTGAAAAATAACAATGTCTTTTCTGTTAACCAAATGCTTTTTAATATTCGCTATTACTTCAATGTAAGTGAACAAGCGCGCCGAATTTGTTGCCAAGTGACGTGTGTGTGTGTGTGTGTGTGTTCAAGTAAGCCAGAAATGTGCAGATTCTGCGCAATACGCTGTATTTAATGGGAGGACTCACGAGTTGCGTATTTGCGCTGAATCCGTGCAGATTTGGCTTACACGAACTTCCCCAGCAAAGAAAGTGAGTAAACATAGAAACACACCAGAATGGTTAGTGATTTGACAGCGTTACCCGCCAAAGTTAATTTCTACCCGCATTTGGCGGGTGTTAATTTCAATCCCTGAATGTTGCACTCCTGTTTGTCATTGTGCACGAAACTTCACGCCAATAAATCATCAGAAATATTGCTGAATTGCGCTTGTCTCAAGCGCCCTCTTTACGTTCGTCCTAATGCCTGTTAGATGTCCGTGGATTTGCCTGTATTTGGCGAAAATGGAAACGTCTTTAGACATAGAAAATCGATTTTACAATCGATTCAATGAACACTTATGTCTCAAAAATCGAACAGGATTTTTTCACAAAAGTGACAGCCCTATTTGCCACACAAAGGCTTTTCAGGTTTACATACACCTTCCCCCGTCTATCTTAACTGTAATAAGAAGGTGGAAGACATTAGTATTGTAGCTCTGACACGTCTCGCATGACGCTGAGTCTGGCTTTAGCTGCGACCACGTCTTCATCCATCCACAGTAATGAACCTCCCGCAGAGCCGCCGGTGCACGGGGAGGTCCTGCTCATCTTCTTAATCATTAATGTTTGGCTTGGACATGTTTGGAGTCACCCATGGTTATCCGCCAGTGCCCTCAGATGACCCCCGCCAGCCGAATCCGGGGAGGCCGGACAGGAATGAGAAGCACGGGTGACGCTCAGGTTATCCACAGCAATGCTGGCGTCAAACAGTAAAAAACACGGTGCATTGGAGTGATGCGTTCAATGAGGAACGTCAAGGGGGGTCTGACTGGATGGTAATGATTCCCGGGTGGGTGTGCGGTTGCATAAACTGACGGATTCAGGACCGCTCATCACATGCTCTTTCCCAGGTCTGATGAGGTTAGGGTGTTCCCTATTATATTCACGTCTGTTGTTTTGACTGAACCGGGGTGTGGAGTAGAGCCCTGATACCGGGTCATGGTTACAAAATGACGATGCTGACTAGGTGATAAGCCGTGACAGTTTGAACTCTCCTGTGGCGATGACTCACGTTGTTAAAGAACAAACGATGACTGACTTGTTAAACTGCTTGTGTGTGTCGTTTATATTTGCTGTGAACAGCTGGACTAAATTCTTATCATACCTAATTACCATAAACAAATGGGCTGTCAGGTTCATAATGACAAATTGTCCCTTGCAAAACGGACCGCGGCAGGATTATAGTACATGTGTGTTCTCTGATACACTGCTGTCCAAAAGTTTGGGGTTTAAAAAAGGTGAATTCTGCATCCAAAAATACAGTAAAACTGCCATATTGTGAAGTATTATTATGATTTATTTGAATATATTTTAAAGTGTATTCTTTCTGATTACTCCAGATCCTTCAGAAATCATTCTAATATGCTGATTTGATGCTCAAGAAACATTTCTTACAGTGTAATATTTTTTGTGGAAACCTTTTCTGCCCACGATTCTTTCATTAATAAATGTTTTGAAAAAAACAACAGCATTTCTTTGATATAGACATTTTTTTAATAACATTATAAATGTCTTTACTGAAACTTTTGATACATTTAATGCATCCTTAAGTATTACTTTCTTTAATTTTTTTTTACTGACCTCAAACTTTTGAACCGTATGCATATCTGTTATCTAAATGAAATAGCACAGTATTTCGACATCACTTCAATATACAGTCATGTGAAAAAGAAAGGACACCCTTTATAACTCTATGATTTTACATATCAGAACATAAAAATCTTGGTCTTAGCAGTCTTAAAGAGTAAATACAACCTCAGATGAACAACAATACATGATACATTACACCGTGTCATTATTTATTTAACAAAAATAAAGCCAAAATGGAGAAGCTATGCGTGAAAAACTAAGTACGCCCTATGATTCAACTGCTTGTAGAGACACTTTTAACAGCAATAAGTTTAAGGAATCATTCTCTGTATGACAGTATTTGTCTCTCACATTGATGTGGAGGAATTTTGTCCGCCTTTTCTTTACAACGTTGCTTCAGTACATTGAGGTTTGGGGCATCAGTTTATGCACAGATGTCTTAAGGTCCCGCCACAACATTTCAGTCGGGTTGCGTTTTGAAGTCTGGACTTTACTGGGGTCACTGCAAAACTTTATGCTTTTCTTTTTCAGTCTTCTGTTGTGATTTGTGGTGTTCTGGTCTATCACTGTCCTGTTGCACGGCCTATGTTCGGCAAGTTTTCGCGTCTGTCGGACAGATAGTCTCACATTTGACTCTAGAATACTTTGGTTTACTGAGGAGTTCATGATTGACATCAATCACTTGGTTTTGTGGTTAGTTCAGATCAAGATTGCAAAACTAAGTGTGCATCCTTTTAGAGAGAAGATTTTTTCTCCTGGCAACCCTCCCGAACATGCCATCCTTTCCGTTTTTTTCTAAATTGTACTTTAGTTGAACTTAAACATGAACATGTTACTGAGGCCTGCAGAGTCTGAGGTGAAGCTCTTGGGTGTTTTGTGATTTCTCTGACATGGCGTGAATTTAGTGGAGACGTCCACTTCTGGAAGTTTAGCAACTGTCTTAAAAGTTTTCCACTTGTGGAAGAATAATCTTCCTCACTGTAGAATAATGGACTTCAGTGGTTTGTAAATGGCCGTGTAACCCTTCTCAGATTATGGCAGCAACAACTGCTTCTCTAGATCATCTTGTTATTGTGTGAACACACACACCTGAATGATCCAGACCAGCAAACTTCATACAGGAGATCATACTTGCTGATGATCAATTATTAAAGACATTTGATCAGCAGTGACTGATTGATTCTACTCTCTTAATTCCTATGGAAACCGTAAGGCTGTACTTAGTTTGTCACACATGGCTTTTCCATTTTGGCCTGGTTTTTGTTAAATAAATAATGGCATGGTGTAATATGTCATGTGTTGTTATTCATCTGAGGTTGTATTTACCTAATTTTAAGACCTGTCAAGGTTCAGATTCTTTTTTTTATTTCTTAATATGTAAAACCATAGAATTCAGTAGGTGTCCTTTCTTTTTCACATGACTGTATATCACAGTAATAGAATTCAAAATAGACTTGGTACTCACAAAAGCTATAATAGTACCATGGTTGCTTTTTGGTACTGTTTGTTCCCTATCAGTCGCTCACGTGCATGACAATGTAATTAGGATCATTTCAGGGAGCCCTATCATCTTCGAGTGTCCACAGAACGTGCCAATGAACGTTGGCGTGCGTGATTTGCGTAATGCACACCGCAGCGCGGGTATAAACATGAAACATCATTGTCTTTCACTTCGGAGCCAAGCTTCTTGTTCATCTCTGAATCTGCAGACTGCTGTTGTTCGTCTAAAACTCTACAGACAGTGTAGCAGGCAGACAGGCTCGAGCAGCAAGTGGCCGCGAACATTTCTTTGTTCAAACAACTGCTGTTTTTACAGCAAGAGAACTTGTGTCGGTTCAGTGGGCGTTCACCATCAGTGTACACAGTACACGGCGGCCATTCCTGGGTGCCTCAGCACTGTGAGAGTTCACAAAGAGCATCATTTCTTTCACAAAAAGAGCAATACAAGCGTGACCCTGCGTCCTTTTCTGGATGTCATTCCGCTTGTGTGTTGCTGGATGTGGTCGTTCCCTGGCGGTAGCAGAAGGCCACAATAGCTGCCTCTCATGTTTGGGTATTCAGCACGCTGAGAAAGCCTTTGTGAATAGTTCATGTTCCCATTGCGGGAATATGACTATGGCAGCGTTGAGATCGAGACACGCTTACCTCAAGGGAGATGGAGTCCCCTCGCCCATGCCCCGATCTAGTGCCTATTCTGGATCTGGACCTCAGAGTAGGCCTACTTCGGCTCTTAGCCAGGGGGATCTGAGGATTACCGTGAGGGCTTCCTCGCCAAAGCAATCTCTGTGGGTCTCTCACGCCTCACAAACGCTGCCGCTGTTGCAGCCTCCAAAGGAGCTTGCTGGTCCTTCTCATGGACAACCAGTCGTGTCCTTTGGAGGCTCCATCTGACGACCAGGTGTCGGTTGCAGCATTGGAGGGGGAGCTTCAGTCCTCTGGAGATGAGGATTCGGCTGCGTTACCTCCTTCGGGGAGTGTAGCGTTGCCTGAATCAGATCCAGAATGAGCGGCTATGCTTTCCTGGGCCGCCGAGAAGGTCGGGCTTGGGTGGAACCCTCCACCACATCCCGAACCTTCTCGGTTGGATGATTGGTTTCTCGAAAACACCACCAAAATAGATAAATTAATAAATAAAAAGGGTATTGCCATAATACATGTCTAACAAAATTCCCATATAACAAAAAAATATGTTCAAAAACAAAACCTTTTCATAGTATGTGTCCAGAAACACTGAATAACTATTGTACTTTGTCCAAAAACACGTTAATAGGTGGTACTTTTTCCTAATGTATTTTTCATTGACAAGGAAGGATTGAATAGTCAGTAACTGTCTTGATAATCAGTATAATAATCTACCGTAATTTATGTTTGTCATCTACACATCTTCCTCCACGGAATAACATAATTCAAAAGATAATTGCGACTCTTTATCTCACAATTGTGAGATATAAACACGCAATTGCAAGTTATAAAGTCAGAATTGCAAGTTATAAAGTCCAATTCTAAGGAAAAAAAGACATAGGCCTACTCGCAATTTTGACTACAACTTGCTATTCTGATTTTATAACTCACAATGTTGACTTTATAACTCTCAATTCTGACTTTATAACTTGCGGTTCTTACTTTATAACTCGCAATTCTGACTTTATAACTCGCGGTTCTGACTTTATAACTCGCAATTTTGACTTTATAACTCGCGGTTCTGACTTTATAACTCACAATTTTGACTATAACTCGCAATTTTGACTATGACTTGCAATTTTGACTATAACTTGCTATTCTGATTTTATAACTCACAATGTTAACTTTA
This sequence comes from Chrosomus eos, assembly GCA_036326025.1. Lineage (NCBI taxonomy): Eukaryota > Metazoa > Chordata > Actinopteri > Cypriniformes > Leuciscidae > Chrosomus > Chrosomus eos. Next base: position 7,376,162 of record CM070821.1, read on the forward strand.
TAACTCTCAATTCTGACTTTATAACTCGCAATTTTGACTTAACTCGCGGTTCTGACTTTATAACTCGCAATTTTGACTTAACTCGAGGTTCTGACTTTATAACTCGCAATTTTGACTTAATAACTCGTGGTTCTGACTTTATAACTCGCAATTCTGACTTTATAACTCGCAATTCTGACTTTATAACTCGCAATTTGGACTTTATAATTTGCGATTCACTTTATAACTTCCAATTCTGACTTTATAACTCGCAATTTCGACTTAATTACCCACGGTTTTGACTTTATAACTCGTAAATCCTGACTTTATAACTTGCAATTTTGACTTAATTACACACGGTTTTGACTTTATAACTCGTAATTTTGACTTTATAACTCGCAATTTTGACTTTATAACTCGCAATTTTGACTTTATAACTCGCAATTTTGACTTTATAACTCGCAATTCTGACTTTATAACTCGCAATTCTGACTTTATAACTTGCAATTTTTACTTTATAAACTTGCAATTTGAACTTTATAATTTGCGATTCACTTTATAACTCCCAATTCTGACTTTATAACTCGCAATTTTGACTTAATTACCCACGGTTTTGACTTTATAACTCGTAATTCTGACTTTATAACTCGCAATTTTGACTTTATAACTCGCAATTCTAATTTTATAACTCGCAATTTTGACTTTATAACTCGCAATTCTGACTTTATATCTCACAATTTTGACTTCATAACTTGCAATTTTTTACTTTATAACTCGCAAATTGGACTTTTATAATTTGCGATTCACTTTATAACTTCCAATTCTGACTTTATAACTCGCAATTTTGACTTAATTACCCACGGTTTTGACTTTATAACTCGTAAATCCTGACTTTATAACTCGGCAATTTTGACTTAATTACACACGGTTTTGACTTTATAACTCGTAATTTTGACTTTATAACTCGCAATTTTGACTTTATAACTCGCAATTTTGACTTTATAACTCGCAATTTTGACTTTATAACTCGCAATTTTGACTTTATAACTTGCAATTTTTACTTTATAACTCGCAATTGTGAGTTTACATTTCGCAATTTTGACTTCTTGTGAGATATAAACTCGCAATTGTGAGTTATAAAGTCCAATTCTGACAAAAAAAAAAAATATTCTCTCGAATTGCGAGTTTATATCTTAGAGTTGCGATATCACGCAATTCTGAGAAAAAAAAACTGAATTGCATTATTTAAACTCACAATTGTGAGAAAAGTCAGTGGCAGAAACAAGCTTCCATACTCTGTACGCTAGTCATCCCTTCAGTTTAATAAAGGTACATCCAAGATAAATGTGTCCATCTCACAGAGCCTCACAGGGAAGCAAACAGTAACACAGGTTAGACATCAGGGGTTACGCAAACATATCAGAAAGTGGGCGGACAGCGATGCCACATCCTGTTTGATTCAAGGGTGATTCCCAGGGCTGTGTGCCGTCATGGCAACCTCTGCTGGGGTTAAGGGTCAAAGGTTCAGAAAGTATATTACTTGCCCTTTCAAAGAAAGAGACACGGAGGATGTGCTTAACTGATTCAGCAGTGCTCTTATAGAGTTTATCCCTCTTCAAAGTTAAGGCAAAAGGGATTATGTGCTTTTTCTCTGAAGAGCGTGTTGATTTCCCAGTTACTGTTGACCAGTAGGAGAGGTATGAAATAAAAACCAAGTAAATCTTCAAAGACTGTTTCTTCCTCAGTGTATGGACTTAATCCAAGACCTGCTGAAGGAAGTCCAGGCGCTCAAAGAGTCCAGAGATGATCTGAGACAGGAAGTTCTTACTCTGAATGGTCAGCTCAGCCAGGTGAACGCACACACACACACACACACACACACACACACACACACACACACACACACACACACCAATATCACTCACATTTCTGCTCATATATATTCAGCACTTGATAATATGTTGTCATCTTCAGCTGAACATGAATGAGTTGGGTGACCGTATTGTGGCTATGGAGCAGTATTGCAACCGAGTGCAAGATCTGGACAACACCACGGTAAGTAAGGAATAGTTCAACCAAAAATAACTTTTCATTTCCCCCTTATGAAATTTTCACAAACAAAGTTCACTGTCAAAAGTGTGCCAATGTATGAAGCCCCTTGTACACAGAAGTCACCTGTTGGTCAACACAGCGAATTTAAGCGAAATCTGCATAGGGAAATTTTCAGATCACGCAGATTCCTATTGAAATTCCCATTGAAATAAAAGTATTAATTTCATTAAAAAATTGTACTGATCCTTAAATTTTGAACAGTAGTGTACGTGCTAGTCAGATTGTGGAAGTCACGTTGTGAATATACCTTTTCCAACTCACTAAAACACAGACAATGAATAACTAAAGCATGAAGAATTCATAATTTTGCATTAGTGCTGTCAGGATTATGTTTTGTTCAGTGTGTTCCCTGACCTAGGCTGTGTTCGAAATTGCCCCTTATACCCTTAAATAAGGCACTATTTGAGGGAACGGCCATTTGTAGTGTTGTCCCCATAGTAGACATTATCGAGTGCACTCATTCAATCCCACAATGCACTGCAATGACAAGCATCATGGGTCTGGATGAGTAAAGTTCTCCACTTTAGGGTAACTGTTCCTCTAAAATGATCAGGATTTGTGCTGAAGGACTTTAGGTCGTCAGAGAATGATTGTGTCATATTCATTTAGAAAATGCAGAATAAAAATGTTCCTCTCTCTCAGAAAGAGCTGAAGGATAAGATGGCCCAGTACCCTGTTCCAGAGGAGCTCACACAGTGCGTCACATGGGCCGAGATGCAGGCGGCGCTCATCAGCGAGAGGCAGAAGATCCAGGAGGCACGTCCAACCGTAATCACTCAATACACAGCGGGAAGTCAATTTAGTGTGTCCTGTAGCATTCAGAAGCCAGTAACCTTTCACAACCATCCTAAATCTCACAGGTTCTTATCACAGTCATTGTTTTGTCAGAGCGGGCGGCAGCTGCGGTTGAGGCAAACATTGACCTGAATGAATGATTTGCTAAATGTAAATGCATAACCAACATCTACAAACAGAAACTGAGGCCAAAAACGAAGACATTCATCTCAGCTTCAGGTGGCATGAACTGTGCTTTTGTAAATGACATTCCCTCTTGCGTTCCCAGGGGTTGCAGGGCACAGTCTCCGCCGCTAAAGACACCGTACCCGTCCTCCCTTTGAACCTCGGTAGCCCGATCAAGAGGACAGAGCGGGTAGAGGTGGCACCGCTGGTGTAGATCTCTCTCCTCCACATCAGTCCCCGTCTGACGAGGCTCAGTGCGCTGCGACGGGCCGCCCACTGTCCCGGGTCAGCGTCGGGGCCGAGCGCTACCCGGAGACCGTAGAGGCTCTGAAGGAGGTGGGCGGACTGAGAGACAGGCACGAGAGTCTGGAGACCCGTGTGGGACAGCTAGAAGCAAACAAGGCTGATCGGACGCAGCTTCAACATCTGCAGGATCTCCTCACTGCAATGGGTACGACATACACAGCGGCGTCTCAACCGACAACATCCTCCATTATTTCTAGTATTCATTAATAATTCACATTTATAATTCATGGTGACCACAGAAAGAGGCTTATTGCTTGAAAAGATGCGATGTTAAAACGAGTTTTATCCCGGATAGCAACATAGTGTCGACCCAGATCCGGCGCACATCTGGTACACGTGGCCCTGGGCCGACACTCCGTTGCTGTCTGGGATTAAAGGGATAGATCTGTCATTTTTTACTCACCATCATGTCATTCCAAACCTGTATGGCTTTCTTTATCTATGGAAAACAAGATATTTTTTGAAGATAGTTTTTTTCCCATTTAATGAAAGACAATGGGGTCCAAAACAACAATAAAAACGATTGATTTTTCACTTAAAAGCCTCCGGTGTCGCTAATGACAAGGGTTTCTGAATTCTATGTAAAGCCCCTTTAATATAAAATGGTCATTACAGATGCCTTCATCTACATTTTACACCTGCAAATCAATCAAATATCCATCGGTCCCACTTTATATTTACTACTATGTACTTGCATCATAAAATATTTGTTTTAGTTACAGTATTGAAAAACACTTTCATTGCTAAATTGTATTGCTAAACATTTGTGCGCTATTGAGCTGGATACGGGTACGTTTAGGGCCAGGTTTGGTGGTATGGGTAGGTTTAAGGGTGGGTTAAAGGATTAGTTAACTTTAAAAAAAAACTTTTGCTGATAATTTACTCACCTCCATGTCATCCAAGATGTCCATGTCTTTTTGATGAAAACATTCCAGGATTTTTCTCCATATAATGGACTTCAATGGGAGCCAAAACGGTTCAAGGTCCAAAAGACAGTTTCAGTGCAGCTTCAAAGGGCTTTAAACGACTCCAGACGATGAATAAGGGTCTTATCTAGCGAAACCATCGCTCATTTAAAAGAAAAAAAAAAAGTTTAAGTTTTATAAGCACAAATGCTCGCCTTGCTCTGTTCTGTGATGCGCGTTCGTGACGTCACGTAATACGCAATTACGTTGAGACTCTCCTGTTCGAACTCGTTCATCAAAATGAACTAATCTTTTTTCGAGTCATTTCATTCATTCAAGAGCCTTTAAATGTTATACTTCTAACCGCCAAATTCCCCGAACACATCCACCTATGCAATCTTGATCATATTCTGAATAAAGAAATTAATATAATGCAGTCAAAAATAATTTACAGAGAACATAAATAATTAATTTACCTTCCGAGTCTTTCGTTTATTTGTCACATGACAGACGCAATGAACGGATCGTTCATGAATGACCCATCATCACTAGAACAGAGTCATCACAGAACAGAGCAAGGCGAGCATTTGTGCTTATAAAACTTTAACTTTTTTATTTATTTTTGAAATGACCGATGGTTTCGCTAGATAAGACCCTTATTCATCGTCTGGTGTCGTTTAAAGACATTTGAAGCTGCACTGAAACTGTCATTTGGACCTTGAACCGTTTGGGTCCCATGATATGGAGAAAAATCCTGGAATGTTTTCATCAAAAACCTTAATTTCTTTTCGACTGAAGAAAGAAAGACATGGACATCTTGGATGACATGGGGGTGAGTAAATTATCAGCAAAAGTTTTTTTAAAAGTGAACTAATCCTTTAACTACACTTAATATGAAGTGGGTCCCAATTTGTATTCACAGGCAAGTTACTTATGTTAATATGCTTGTGTAAGTATGTTTTGTTTGACATTTTTTGTGACGTCTGCAGGAGAGCGGCAGATTCCTGACCATGTGCCTGAGCAGCTGAATCATCTGAGGACTCTTGTGGACAGTCTTCTAGAAGATAAAGAGAAGGTATGAGAGAGCATAATCAAACTAATTATAAATACACACCCTAACCTTTCCTCTCACCCTCTCTTTAAAAACACATTTTAGGGTTATCAGATTATATGATAGTCAAGTTCCTCTAAAGGCTGTTTTCACCGTTACAGTTTATGTAATTATCTAAACAGAACTTCCCCTAGACTTCTATTGTTGTAACAGGTGAAGTGTGTCATTTGTGTCAGTCAAACAGATAGTCCAGCCTAAACTCATGCCGGTGACTGAGCAACCAATGTCGAGATGCTCAAACAAACAGAGCAATGTATTGATTGAGCCACAATGACACAAGTGTACACTTTTCAGCACAATCAATCTAACTGGGATGAGAGAATATATTTGAAGGTACACTATGTAACCACATTTAAATAATGAGTCAATACATCATCAATCCTTCCTCAAAACATGTTTTTGTCTTACCCTGATTCACTATGGTAACCCAGGCGTCAACACAGTGTCGGGCCACATCTGATACATGCGTACCAGATTTTGGTACATTGATACATGCGTACAAACATTTTAAACTTTTCCCAACCACAAACTTTTGTACAGTTGTGGAAATGGAAAACAAATTTTATAGATGGCATTTCCACATATGATTTGGACAATTTACGCGTTTTGGTCGTTCATTTACACGACAATGGCGTTTTGGGTGCCTGAAAACGCAACTTTTGAAAAATGGGTTTCAAAGTGCAAGTTTTTGAAAACGGTCTCCGTGTAAACGACAATAAAATGTGAATCTCTGAAGACGGTGACGTCATGCACATGTATTACGTGTTCAGTCTATCGTGTTTCATCGCCATCTACTGGCCTGGCAGCAGAATACAGCGTTTTTAGTCGTTTTTTTTCCGTGGATCCGTGTGAATGAGGATCATTTTGATCGTCCGTACGCCGAAAACTTAAAGGATAAACTTATCTGTTTTAAGCAGATCATTGTCGTGTAAACGTACCCTCACACTCAAACTTGTTTTTATATAATTATGTAAATTTCCATAGACATAATGATTTTTATACTGTACAAACTGTATATTCTTTCCCCTAACCCAAAACCTACCCATCACATAAAACCTTCTGCATTTTTGTATTTTTCAAAAAACATTTAGTATGACTTATAAGGGTTTTTACTCATGGGGACTAAAAAATGTCCCCACAAGCTCAACGATTTCTGGTATTGCCATTCTTTTGGGGACGTTTTGTCCCCATAACGTAGGGTTTACCAGGCCACACACACACACGCACACTCACAGAAGCAGCATGTGACAGTGTAGATGACTCCTGTAGGTGTCAGAGGTGGAGAGTGTGTTGATGAACATGAGCTCAGACACTTGTGGACGGAGCACAGGTTCAGCCAGCGATCAGGACACAGACGCCTCACAGATAGAGCACCTGACCCTGCAGACGTCCCACATCAGGTACTAGTGATTAACCAGAGACATGGGACAAATCATGTCTCACAATTTCACATGGCATCAGTTTTTGAAACGGCAACATTTGCATTTAGTGGTCAGAATTGGTCATTAAAACCATGTAGCATCAGTTGTAGTAATGAGAGTGCAGTGTCAGACACAAGATGTGCAGATATACGGTGGATAGAAAAGTACACACATGGTGTTTGTCATAAAATGAAACAGATAAATCATATCAGAACTTTTGTTTAATGTAAAACTTTGAATGTAAAAATGTATGGACATTTCAGAGAAAAAAGGATAAAAACAGACACTTAAAGTGCTTCTATTATGTTATTTTAAAGGCTCCTGATTTTGTCTCGGAGTCTCTTACAATAGGGATAATTTTCTCATAATAAACATTCTCACAGTGTCTGAAACGGTTCGATAAAGAATTAAGTCTCTCTAAACCTCTCTTTCCTGTTACCGCTCTGATGTCATGACAGTCTGTTGGAGTCTACTCTGCTCTGATTGGTCAGATGACCCAGTCTGTTGTGATTGGTCTACTCTGCTCTGATTGGTCAGGTGACCCAGTCTGTTGTGATTGGTCTACTCTGCTCTGATTGGTCAGATGACCCAGTCTGTTGTGATTGAATTACTGACAATTCGTTTCAGGTAGTTCAGGATCAATTCCTTCTTTTGGGAGTCCATAACTCCATTTATCTGCACTTTGATCCTTGAAACTTTGCAGACCTTTTACATTCATAAACAGCTATATTTCACACTACATGAAATATAATATTTCCAAAAAAGCATAATAGGGGCACTTTAAAATAACATAACTGCATAAGTGTGCTCACCCTTTTCTAATTGGGCATATGGTTGTGTTCAGAATGAAGTAATCATCAAGGTCATGTGAAATGGTACACATCGTCTTCACCTGAAGTTACTCTGATAAACTCCAAATAAGCTCAGCTAGGTTCTGAAATAAAATCAAAGGGTGCTTAAGTATTAGTTCTGGTATGTGACATTTTATTTTTATTAGTTTATTATTTTCTCTGAAATATGTCATTAGGTTATTTTTACATTAAAGGTCCAATTCTTGTGTTGTTGACTTTTTATATCCACTGTACAATTATACATTTTCTTAGATGCTTTCTTACTTTCTCACTTTGTGATGACATTCTCATTGCTGGCAGAATCTGTACATAATGATGCTATATCAGAATCAATCTTCTCCTCAATCTTCTGGAGAAACTCATCAAACTTGCACTTCTGCAGTGCAAAAAACATGTTATTCAATTATAAAAGCAAGTGCATTTTCCTTTCACTGGTGGACATTTTGAGCCCTTTGTACGTCACACACACTCATACAGGATTGCGGTGCTGAAGCTGGATGAGAAATTGCAGGTTCTGATGAGAGAGTCGAGTGACAGAGTGGAAGAGAGAAACAGCCAAGACAGACACATACAAGAGCAGGTCAGACAGACAGAACTAGGGATGTTGTTTTAATACCCTAACATTGGGTTGTTATTTTTCCTTAACATTGTTTTCTTTACGGTTCACCTGCAGTTAAACAGCCTCAGGGTTATGATTGAGGATGTGATCTCCTCCTCATCCTCTCCACTCTCGAGAAGTCAACAGCAGGAGGCAGTGGAGTCCAGCAAAGCAGCGGCACATGTCCAAAGCTCAGGCCAGGATCAGGTTCAGAGTTCAGGTCAGGGGGAGAGTTCAGGTCAGGGTGAGGATCAGGGTCAACAGCAGAAAGAAGGTCAGGATCTAAAGCAGGAGGTCAGTCAGTTGCCCAAGCGTTACTACAAACCACCGGAGGACAAGACCACACACATCAAGAACCAGGAACACCGCGACAGGATTAAGGTACATGACAGACAGGGACAGAGATTAAACAGAGATGAAAAGAGTCTATATTTATTCTTCTTAAGACATTTTAAGAAACATTTGAGATAAAGTTGCAACCCAGACAGCAACATAGTGTCTGCCCAGATCCGGCCCACATCTGGTACTCGTGGATTCCACACTGTAATGAAGCAGAGTCTCCCGAGCTCCGACAGACGGGTGAGAATGTCCTCTGTGTGTGTATGTGATGCTGTGAAATGTGTGTTTTGCTGCAGAACACTGATGTGGCGAGTGATGTGGAGGGAGTCTTGCTGCAGCTGCAGGCCGACAGCGAGAGACTGCACGCCACATCCAGACGCCTGATGGAGGAGCACAGCGAGAAACAGATCCACATCGACGTGAGTGAGAGCAGCTCATCGAGACACAGGGGCATTTACTGTACATTCAGACTCAGTTACTGATTTTAATACTAGGTAATATTCAATTATTAACTCTTTGAAAAAGAGGTTCACTTTAGCGTATACTTAAAGGGGTCATATGATGGTTCTAAAAATAATATTATTTTGTGTATTTGGTTTAATGCAATGTGTTTACGTGGTTTTAGGTTAAAAAAGTAATTATTTTACACATACTGTACATTATTGTTGCTCTTCTATGCCCCGCTTTTCTGAAACGCGTCGATTTTTACAAAGCTCATTGTTATGAAAAGCACAGTGTGCTCTGATTGGCCAGCGATCCAGTGCATTGTGATAATTATTTTACATATAAATACACACATATGCATGTATATATTTAAGAAATATTTGCATGTATATATATATATATAAATAACACATTTTTCTTAAATATATACATGCATTTGTGTGTATTTATATAAACAAAATAATTATACACAGCACACACACATATATTATGTAAACACAAACTCTTATATTGGATGCGAAAAATCGCGATTAATCATTGCCCAGCACTAATTTAAATTTAAAGTAAATTAACTTTAAACATAATATTGAAAAACACACACACTACGGTTTTAATTATAATGTGCTTTAGTATGTTAGTCAACCCATCAAGTTAAGTGCACTTCTTTTGAAGCATGACAAAATATTATTAAAATATTTATTTTGTAATATTATTAAAAATATTATTATTATTATTCAAAACCTAGTGAGCTACTATAAGCAATACTTTAAGGCATCATAGGCGGCTCAACCATAGGTGGAGGGTGAACCAACTCCAGGGTAATCGAATTTCATGATATAGTTTCAAGTTATGTGACGCCTAGCATCAACCTACACATCCCAGCATAAACGCTTATTTGTTATTAAAGTGACTATGTTCACAAACCACTGTAATTAGAACAGTAAAGCAAGTATATTGTATGCAGGATTTGGCATGACAGCCCATTTAAATAATAAATAACCACTGCCTCACCTAATGCAGCAAAACAAAAGTTTTATTCAAATTTTAGATCAAAATTAGATTTAAAAAGTGTGCAAAGAGTGTGCCTTTATAATCACTAAAAAGTTGTCCCTCATCTCAGTTCATCGCAATCTCCCCAGACAGCAACGTAGTGTCGGCCCAGATCCGGCCCATATCTGGATACCTAAAATTATATAAAATTTTGAACTTAGATTTATCAGCCAAAGTTTTCCTATCGGTGAATCCCTAGTAAAAAATGACTTACACCGAGACACATGCCATGGTAGGGACTTCCTGCTGACTTCATTTGTACTTAAATTAAGCTAGTTATATTTATTTCACCCGTGCCCAACTCAAACCCTTACAGAAAACTTTAGCAGTTATATATGTGAAATGCCGTACGAAGCACATAGACTTAAGTTTTTGGCTTTTCCAGCGTCTGTACAAGGTTTTGGAGGAACTGGATGAAAAGAAAGCGGACAAGGAACTGGTGGAGATGAAGATTGAAATTGTGAGTTGTTTCTTTATGCCGTTCATAAATATTTCAAGTCCATCAACCCTCTGTGGTCCCCATGGGGCCGCCACAGTCACTCTCAGTCAGTGGACGTGGTCTCTTTTCTCCTCAGAAAGCAGACAAACGGGCTCTGGAGGGCAAGGTGAGCCGCATGCAGTTTGACAGCATGATCGAGCAGCTCAATAACATGTTACAGGAGCTGCTCGGGAAGATCAGCGGGCAGGAGAAGGACTGGAACAAGCTCATCGAGAAGATCTCCACTGAGATGGACTGCAAGGTGAGAGAAGGATGGACAGAAGCAGTGCTGTCGCTACTATTCTTCCTTAAAGTCATTTAAAGGGATAGTTCACCCAAAAATAAAAATTCTGTCAGTAATTACTCACCAGGGTCGGCGCCAGGACATACGGAAGGAGGGGGCCTCGATGCGTCACTGGGAGGGCCTACTATTAATGATTTTTTTTTTTTAAAGATTAAAAAGCCCGCGGGGGGGGGGGGGGGGGGGGGTTCATAGGCGTAATTTGCGGGATTTTCTCAGGATCGATATATTGTCCCCCACCACTTTTTGAAACATGGCACGGATGCACCAAATACAAATACATAAAACATCTCCAGTTAACTAGCAGAGCATTAATTTAGTTCGCTATTAAATAAGAGATCTAGCGCTAAAATGTTTTGTTTTTGAACTCAAGCTGCGCGCTGGTTGCCGCTGCTATCAGTGTCATGGATACAGTTTCTCTTGTGGCTCGCGCAGTCTTCACTCGGACACGCTCTTCAATCTATCGCAGTAACGGAGACTCTATTCGTTCGGTGAGATCACAATATAAAATGGACGCAAACGTGTCCCTGCTTGATAAAAACTGTAACCAATGATGAACATATTCGGTTTTTGATGAGACAGAAAAAAACTATACTGAGGGCGGATTAGAACCCGTAACCTCTGATATGCTTGGCAAATAATCTACCACTAGACCACTGAAGAACTCAAAACAAAATCAGCGGATCGATGGATATATTTACGGGTTGCAAAGCTGATTTAATCATGGTAAAACAAAATTAATTTACAAATAGTTATATGTAGTTATAGTTAAAATATAAAAAATATATACTTAAGTTAATTATAATGTCAGGAATACATGTATAATGTAATATGTCAGGAATAAAAGGGCACAGTGGTAGCGTGCCTGTTGCCGAATCTCAGCGGCTGAAATCGCGTTCCGAGGTTCCGAGGCAGGGTGGTGCGCTGACTAGAGGTGAGGGGGCACAGTGACCCAGGTGGCCGGGCCAGGCCCCCTGGTGCCCCCTCGTGGCGCCGACCCTGTTACTCACCCTCATGTTGTTCCAACCCCGTAAGACTTTCGTTCGTCTTCGGAACACAAATGAAGATATTTTTGATTAAATCTGAGAGCTGGGTCACTCCTCCATAGACTTCTAGGGATTAAAACTTGCCAGCCCGAAAAGATATTAAAGAAATAGTTAAAATAGTCCAAGTGACTACAGTGGCTCAATCTTAAAGGAGTAGTTCACTTTAAAAAAAACTTTTGCTGATAATTTACTCACCCCCATGTCATCCAAGATGTCCACGTCTTTCTTTCTTCAGTGGAAAAGAAATTAAGGTTTTTGATGAAAATATTCCAGGATTTTCTCCATATAATGGACTTCATTGGGAACCAAACGGTTCAAGGTCCAAATGACAGTTTCAGTGCAGCTTCAAAGGACTTTAAACGATACCAGACGATGAATAAGGGTCTTATCTAGGACCCTTCGAGTCATGACTCAAAAAAAGATTTGTTAATTTTGATGAACGAGTTCGAACAGGAGAGTCACGAACGCTCATCACAGAACAGAGCAAGGCGAGCATTTGTGCTTATAAAACTTAAACTTTTTTATTTATTTTTTTAAATGACCAATGGTTTCGCTAGATAAGACCCTTATTCATCGTCTGGTATCATTTAAAGCCCTTTGAAGCTGCACTGAAACTGTCTTTTGGACCTTGAACCGTTTGGTTCCCAATGAAGTCCATTATATGGAGAAAATCCTGGAATGTTTTCATCAAAAACCTTAATTTCTTTTCGACTGAAGAAAAAAAGACGTGGACATCTTGGATGACATGGCGGTGAGTAAATTATCAGCAAAAGTTTTTTTAAAAGTGAACTACTCCTTTAAGTTTATCAAGCAACGAGAATACTTTTTGTGCGCAAAAAACAACAAAAATAACAACTTTATTCAAATATTAATTTCCTTCTCCGTGGACCTCGAGTGAGTTCACGTAGTGTAACAGCGCAGCCCTTCTGTGTTGTACGTCACACGTAGCCTCACTATTGGCCGACGCAGGTCATGTGTGTGATGCAGATACATGCATCAACCGCCATCTTTGGCGTTACGGGTTTTTCCTATATAGTTGTATTGAGGATTTAGGAAGTGACATGTCTCTATATAAATTGTCTCTGGTTTGACTTACAGGCGTCTCTTTTCAAAGACGACACGCCAGATTATTATTGTAAAGTAAAAATAAAATAATTTTTTTTTTTAAAGTTATAAAAGTTTATGTTTATTGTTAGGGAAATGCACAAACATACTATTTTCAATATTTTTATTAAATATTTATATATTTTACAAAACGTGTTTTAATAAAAAAAAAGCTGTTAAACTGCAAGGAAATTGTGTTCCAAATTTGAGGTTGATATTACCAAAAATGAGCTTTCAGTCAGATTTTGTTTGGCCGCAGTACCAAACGTTTCCACTAGGTGAAATTCGTCTTCCGTTCATTTCCAATGTGTCACTTTGGTCACGAGGAGCACAAGCGTGACTATTTTTTAAGGACCATTTAACCTGTTCAAATCATGTCCACGATTGTTTATGTGTTCACATAGCAAAGTGCCAAAATCTTTTCCAAGTTTCGTATAAAAAAAAGAAAAGAAAAGGAATGCAAATTACCGAAGGTCACCAGAGGGTTAATCTAGCATTTCTGTTCTCACCGATCTTAAAGACCCCTGAACTCCCATCATAAGTGGTAGGATACAAACAAGTATTTTCTGTAATATGTATGTGTTGGGCTTTAGTTGAACCGGATTGAGCTGGATCCTCTGAAGAAACAGCTGGATGATCGCTGGAGGAACATCCACAAGAATCTGCAGACACAGTCGCTCCCCGAGCAGGACGACGCCGCTGGACTCAGGAAGTGAGCGACCACATAAGACATGTAGACCTCATGCGCCGCAGCCATCTTTAGAATTGAAGTCTTTCAACTTTTATGTGGTAGCTCTGCATATTATTTCTATGGCATCGCTGGCGAAGAGTGATTAGCTGGTGAAGTGGATTTACTTATTGCAGAGTTAACAAAAGTTATCATTGTAATGACTGAAGTGGATGTCATAACAAATGTCAGTAAACCAGGAAGATGAGAAGTTTCATTCATAAATCTGTCAGATCTTACCTTCATGCTGCGGAAGAACACAACGAGTGCAGCACTGAAAACCTCTCATATATGGTCTATATATCTTTTTTTTGGTCTATTTTCCTGGCAAGTGGTTTTTATGGAGCAGACTTTAAAGCTTGACCTAAAACTTAAAGTCAAACATATTGAATCCGTACCGTATATGCCCAAAGCCCTCTACGCAAGTGTGTCAATATAAAAAAACCAAGCTTGATTTCATGCGTTGTTGCATTCAGAGCTGAATTCAAGGACCACATGCTGGGAATCCGTTATGTTTCTGAAATGTTCAGTCAGTCACTATCTGAATATCTGCCATATGACTAACATGATGATGGTTGTATGAAACAAACCTCACTGTCTTTGTGTCTTTTTCTCTCCGTCATAGACAATTAGTGGCCCGCTTTCACTGCATCTCCTGTGATCGTCCAGTGGAAATGATGACACCAGGACAGTACGTACTTATTATACAGGACAACTGACATGACACATCTTGTTTTGTTTATTTCATAATGTTTTTGTAATGTTTAAAATTCATTGATTAAGAATTAGTTATTTAAAAAATATATTAAACTGTTCATACAGACAATGACTTGAATAGACTGCTTCTACAATGACATTGTTTCATTTTCCGAATTAAAATAAATATGTATTAATAATAAATTAAAAATAAATATGTCATAATAAATAAAAGTATAAAAATAAATATTTATGAATAAATTAAAAATAAATATGTATTAATAAATGAAAGTATTAAATAAAAGTATAAATCAATAAATAAAACTAATATTGTCTTGAATAAAGCAAATTTGGGTTGAGTTATTAATCAAATCAATGTGATGCTACCAAAATACAGGGATTTTGTTGTTTTGACATCAGTGTTGGGTAATTTACTCTAAAAAAGTAATAAATTACTAGCTGCTAATTTCATCTTTAACAATTAGATTACTGTACTAATTACTCGATTTCTATAAAGTATTGCATTACTAATTACTTTCTAAATCCCATTTCAACATCAACCAGTTGAACAAAACAACAAGGATAGAGTCTTTTCATTCTTTCATATAAATAATTAAAAAATTGCATAAATTATTCTTGTGTGTAAAGGGAGAAGGTTACATTAAAAACATACATTTTAACATTAGATGTTACATGTTGATGTTACTATTGTCTTAACGTATATACAATTGTTGTATTGTTAATACAGTTTTGTAATGCAATTACATCAGAAGTAACTGTAATTAAATCACAGAAAAGTATGAATGAAGTAATCCCTTACTTTACTTTTTCAAGGGAGAAGTAATTAAATTACAGTAATTAATTACTTAGTAAAATGCCTTATACTCAACACTGTGACAACAACATAAAGCAACAAATTGTAACCCATGTAGACCCTCAATACTGTTTATCAAGTTCATTAAGTTAAATATATACATATTATATATATATATATATATATATATATATATATATATATATATATATATATATATATATATATATATATATATATATATATATATATATATCAATATTGTGATTGAGATTCAGCATTTACTTTTCTAAGATATTTAAAAAGTTCCTGGTGGTGATATTCTCAAGACGTGTTTGTTTTGTGTGTGTGAATGTTTGCAGGCACATGTCCAGCCTGCCCTCGGCCCCAGGACTGCCCTCTCACAGGTCCAGCCGGCCCTACTCAGTGTACGAGCTGGAGCAGGTGCGCCAGCACTGCAGGAGGTGAGACCGCTCGAACACACACACACACACACACATTTACCACTGCTTGTCCACAAGAGGGACTCAACTTCACTGTGCTCTGCAGATTCCACACACTAAACCTGACACGAACCCCACTGATCTGTACAGCAACCTCCTGCACTCTAGAGGACAGGATTCCTGGAAATGACAGAAAGCATTTGGACACACTTAGAAGTAGTAACATAGAAGCACTAGTACACTCTCCTAGCAAAACATTTCACAGAAACTTAGGTTTTAAATAATTCAGAGCTTCCCCAACAAATAAGAAGTATTCACGTGTGTGTGCTATTAGTATACTTTTTTAAACTTAAAATAAGAATTGTTATGTATGAATCAGAGATGTTCTTAGCAAAATGTAGTGCTTAAGTGTACTTATTTTGACTAGTCTGAGTATATTTGGCCTGTACTTATACTTAATCTTTTGATCAAGATATATTTAAGAAAAGCATATTTTTTAATCATTAATAGTGACCCTAGTGGAATAAAACTATACCAAAATGCATTTAAAAAACATTTATTTCATACTAAGTATACTACAAATATATTAACATATTCACTTACATATCGCTTTAGACTTACTGATGTAATTATACGTAATTAAACTTTATGTGGAGTACATACTTATTTATTGCAGCACAATGCACATTTCTTAATATTAAGCCTAAAATGTGTTTTAATATCACTATTAGTAAGGATAGTATGATCTCTGTATAATATCAGTCTTTAAATGAAAGATATTTAAAGTGTATCTGAAGTATACTTGCAAAAGTTCCACTTTAGCACAATCAAATATACTGTAGTATATCTAAACTTCTAGATTAAAACTTTTAAACTATTTCTGGATTAAATAAAGTGCATTAAGCACAAAATGAGTTATTCCAATTTAGCAGACCTTAAGTATAACTAAAAGTACAATTGCAGTGTATTTACATTAAGTAGATAAATATGTAAATGTATTTGCACTATACTTAGCATAAAATAAATGTATTTCAAAATACATTTTAGGATATTTATTTTTCACTAGAGAAAATAGCAAAAGGATCATGTCTCTTATCTTTATACCTAAATCATTAACATCAATCCACTGGTAGTGTATAAAAAATAAAAAGTACATGTATAGGTTTAAAAATGAATGCCTAAATAGAAACTTAGACTATTTTTGCTTAAAAAGTATTAAAATGGCACACTTACAAGTATACTACTAGCACATTTATATTAGTATGCATACTACATGAAGTATACTAGCAAAATATACTTTATTTAATAAAAGTATCCTTGAAGGGTACTTTTTTTTATTAGGGGTATATTTTGTAGTTATTGAATGAAACTACATATTTAAGTGCAGTGTACGTCTCCCAATATTTGCCATGTCAGTGTCAAATAGAATTGGAAATTAAGCAATGAAATACTTGCAATTACTGATTAAAATGAAGTCTTAATAAGTTGATCGATGATCAGTTTATTTGTCTAAACCGGAAGCCAGGTACTAACCAGGGTAACTTTAGAATAGCTTGTTTTGAGAGAGGTTTGGCACAGGATGAGCGCAGACATGTTTTAATGTGCAGGCAGATAGATCAAGAGCCCAGTCAGTGTCCCACATCAAGGACACCCAAGCTCCCTTACAGCCAGGGTTTGCCAGAGCTTTCTCGGACCCGCTACCAGCCCACCCCGGGCCCCGGAAAGAGGAGCAGCCGGACCCTGAGCAAGCAGTGAGTTAGACTCATGACACACAGAGGCAAGGTTCCTCAGGTAGACGTCAGTTTACAGACTAGCTGCTGATACTGTAACTTTTTTCAGAAAATGCATCTAGTCTAAAACTCTCTGGTACATGTTCTTCACTCTAAAAAAAAATGTATTGGTATCTATGGTTTCATGAAGAACCTTTAACAGCCATAGAATCTTTCCATTTCACAAAAGATTCTTTATAGTGGAAAAGGGTTATTTAGATTCTTAAGATTTTAGAACTGTTCACTGAAAGGTTCTTTGTGGGACCCAAAATGGTTCTTCTTTGGCATTGCTGCGAAAACCCCTTTTCGGAATCTTTATCTTTAAAGCCTTGTTCATACTGTCAGTCCAAATTAGATTTTTGAGCATACCCGATTGGAATCTGATCATATTTAGCAAGTGGGAATGGCAAAAAAATCACACGAAATACGATTTTTACAAATGCGTTTCAACCTACATTCATTTCAATCATGACAACTCTCTAAATAGTTTTAGCATCTTAATGAACATGGCAATTGTTCATATATTTGGTCTCTGTGGACTAGATTTGATATCCATGCTGCCGCCGCAGAGCAAGTGTGTACTTGCTACTACTAATAGATACACAGACACACTGCTGTGAGCATGTAAGATATCTTGCTGTTGCTGCATAAATAGACATATATAAATCCAGTCGCAGATCTAGGCAGGTGGAGCTGGGGAGGTGGAGGGGTTCAGAGGAGCTACAGCAAACATGTTGAGCAAGCAATCTCATTGGCCAATCAGCTTGTGCCATGCGGTAATGATGTGATTGCTTGCAGATTGCATGTAAAGGACTGATCAGCCTGTGCCCTCTAGAGTTTCATGACTGAATACGATTTATGTGGTTTGATATCCTATTCAAATCCCATGTCTGTAAATCTTTTTCAGCGGAGATGGCAGTGCGGAATAAAGCCGCACATATCAGCCTCCTACATTTCTGCTGTTGCTTCATTAAAGGGATAGTTCACCCAAAAATGAAAATTACTCCATGATTTACTCACCCTCAAGTCATCCTAGTGTATTGACTTTCTTCTTTCAGATGAATATGGAGTTATATAAAAAAAAATGTCCTGGCTCTTCCAAGCTTTATAATGGCAGTGAATTGCTGTCATAAAAGTCCATAAAAGTGCATCTCTCCATCATAAACAAACTCCACACTGCTCCGGGGGGGTTAATAAATGCCTTCTGAAGTGAAGTGATGCGTTTGTGTAAAAAAATTATACATATTTAAAACTTTATCAACTAAAATAACTAGCTTCCGGCAGACAGCCGTAAGCATCAGCGAAAGAGTAACACTTGACCCGACGCACAATGTAATGACGAATGCGGAAGCGCAGAGGATAGAGTAACTCTGATAGTATTTGTCTGACAGAAGAATGTCATAGACACCTAGGATGGCTTAAGGGTGAGTAAATCATGGGCTAATTTTCATTTTTGGGTGAACTATCCCTTTAAGCCCAAATTATACTTTAATTGTTACTCGTACGCTAGGATCCTTGCACAGTGCTTGTGGCGTGAGCAAATCAGATCTGAAATGTTGTGATACACAGTGTGGACAGTCAATAATTCAAATCGGATACACAGTTAATCAGATTTGGACTGACAGTGTGACGTAGTCTAAGAGTTGAATGTTGTATTCAGTGAGAGGATCCCAGAAATGGCGGATTACAGTTACCTGGCCCGTAGCTGCGGGGGCAGTCACACCCTCACCTATCCCAGCCGCCGCTACACCCGCATTCAGCACATCACACACCTGATCCAGAGTGACGAGGAGACTCGGCCCGTGTCCTCTGCACCACCCACACAGGTCTGACACGTGACGCTCACACAATCATTCTCAACTGTGTGTGTGTGTGAACCGTGAGCTCTGTTCCTTCAGGCTGAAGAAGCGAACATCATGGGTTTGAACGGACAGGTGTACAAGGGCCGAATGAACAGCAGAGCAGTGAGGCTCTCCGAGACGAGATTACCCACCATCTCTCCTCGAGAAGGCAAGATCACACGTCAAAATCACAGCTACATCTAGACTTAACATACACTAGTGGCCAGAGGGGATATTTACACTACATTTGCTTTTAATGACCCTCCAAGTTCGATTAAACCAGCACAATATAAGGAATATGTCACATCGGGGAAAGACAATACACTACCTTTGGTTAAGGTTTTTAAATGCCAAATTATTAGGCTCAAATTAGAGCTACAAAAAATTAGAAACAAGGAAAGTAATCATACATTAACAAAAATATAACCAGTCATTAATATTTCATTGGTTTTCATTACCATTACCATTCTCCTGAGCATTGGGCTCAATAAGCTTTGTGGATGTGCCATTTTCACTAAAAGCCACAAAATTGATTGAATTGTATGCTGGGAATAATGAGTGCGAGCTTTGTCAGCTTGGCCAAAAACGATGTTCGCACAGTAGGCATGTTTTCATTGCATTGGCCCAAATAAAACCATTGAAACACAGCGCACATGCATTACAGGGATAGTTCACCCAAAAATGTACCAAAAATTCTATCATCATTTACTCACCAACACATGTTGTTCCAACTCTGTATGAGTTTATTTCTTCTGTTCTTCCACTTTCGACCACTTCCAGAGGTAGTTGAAAACACATTTGACCGGATTGCTTTCGTAGTGTAAACGCTCATGTGGTCGAATGTGTTCAAAAAGCCACAAAATACTGTCTTCTCTCCGCCTTCTGACCTATGCTTGAACATTATGGGAAGATCTCTAGCCAGACGGGATTCAAACTTTGTCGGCTGGAGACCCAAGTTTGGTTTGAAGATGAAAAATGTATCAAGCACAATGTTCTCTCGCCATTCCTGATTTCTAACACACACACTCACAGCGTTCAGCTGGTCTTGTGGCTGTCAGAGCAGAAATGAAAGCTTGTGTTCTCTGTATGTTTTTTGTCATCTCCTGTCGTGTTCATATGTAAATTGCGTGAGCTTATTTGGTCCATTAGATCAAAAGATCTGAAAAAGGCCATACATTTACCCACTCCCCCACATAGACCCTCCCCTCGAAGAAATCAGGACAGAAGTGTGTGAAAGTGGACAAAAGAGACGGATTAAAACACCTGGTGTAAACGGGAATGTGTCTCCCTTGTATACTCGTGATCCGAACGACCAAAACGCATCTTAATACCAGCTGTAAACAAGCATGGAAAACATTGTTTAAACCCTTTCCAATAAAGATATGTAAAGCTTATTTGGATTTTACAAACGTTTCTTGAGGGAACGCAAAACTTAACTAAAAGCAAATCTACATTTTCCTCGCATCTCATTCTTTCCCCATCGCCATGGCCATTTATGCCAGCTTTCTAGATCTGGAACTGACATGAGAACAGTTGAGCACATGAATGATTGATTCTTGTGTTGGAAACTGTTCATTGATGGTAGAAGCGTCTGTTGTGTTCGGGACAATGTGCAGACTCAATACAGGGGCCCTGATCATGCTGCACCTCACGACATGTTACGTAACGCATCTTAACATGAACCCATCTGTACGCTTGGCCCACTTTTTTCTCTTCTTGCAACGGAAGACTGTGTCTAGACTGTGGGGGAGAAGAAGAGCGCAGACAGAAATATACAGAAGATTGCGGAAACTTTGATTTAGAGTTGTTTAGAGTAGTTGGTTGCGTTGTAGTTTTATTCAGAATTGAGGTGAAAGGGTAAAAGGAGGGCAGGGCTTGGGACTGGATTTGGATGGGGGAAGGGGTTTTCAATGAGAAACGATTGGGAAATGATAACAGACCTGGATGAAAATTAGTCTCAGATCTCTGCTCTTCATTGTGTCACTGAATCAAGGAAAGATGGTGGAAAGACCAAGACACCTGCTTGGCAGATGAGCCGAGCCATGCCATGCTTGACCGAGCAAAAGTTTGGCAGCTTGTTCATGTCACGCAGTAAAGATATGATTTATGAAAAAAGGAGTCCAGTTTTTAAGGTCAGAAGTGGTTGTCTGTTTCCCAACAAAGCAGAAGTCTTTTTCTCGAAGATTCATAGAGGAACAATAAACCTTCTAAGACAGACCATTATACCATTGTTTCTGATTCAATTACATGATTATCAGTGCTTCATGTGATAAGCGTTTTTATTTCCTCATAAAAGACCTTCTCACTGTCTTAAACCTCAAGGCCTGGTTTCACAAACAGGGCTTAGATTAAGCCAGGATTAGGCCTTAGTTAAATTAGGACATTTAAGTAGCTTTTATAAATGTGCCTTTGAAGAAAAAAACATTACTGGTGTGCATCTTGAGACAAAACAATGGCACGGACCTATTTTAAGATATGCCAGTGCAAGTTGATTTCAGTTAAAACAGCTCAAACATTCAGTTTAGTCTGGGGCAAGACTTAAAGGGGTAGTTCACCCAAAAATTTAAATTCTGTCATTAATTACTCACCCTTGTGTGCTTCCAAATGCGTAAGACTGTCGTTCATCTTCAGAACAGAAATGAAGATCTTTTGAATAAAATCTGAGAGATTTCTGGTCCTCCATTGACAGCTACGCAACTACCGCTTTGACACTTTAAAAAGTTCATAAAGAGATCGTAAAACTAATCAATATGAATTGAGCGGCTTAGTCCAAATTTTCTGAAGAGACTCGATCGCTTTATATGATGAACAGATTTAATTTAGACTTCACATTTAAACAGATCAGTGAACAGATGTGCTGCGTAACACAAGAATGAACCTCATTAATTTCTATAAGAAAAATATAAAAAAACATACCACTCTGAAACACCCTGTGAAATCCGAGCTTGCAAAATCCGTGTTTAACATTGTCAGGGCCTGAATCGGGCTCGAAATGGTTTGAAATTGATGCATTGTTAATATTTACATCTGGGTAGAGCTTGCGTTTATGAAGGGGCGGGACATTTCATGAACACGCGCTAAGCGCTGCAAATCACAACACACTGTTCCAGCTGACCAATCACAGCACATTTTGTAGGTCATGAAGGAGGGGCTTCACCAAAAACGACGTGTTCAACCAGACTGGGTAAAATATGTAAAATATCTGAAAAATAATGTGTTTTTTGAACAATAAAGCATGGAAACATATTCTAGTACACCCCAAAAACTAAATCAAGACTTCGTAAAAGAATATAATAGGACCCCTTTAAACACATGACAGCAGTGAAGAACGAAGCTGTTTAAGTTGGCTGTAAATGAACACTGCACAAGCTATTTTAGTTACAAGGCTAACTGTGTTGAAGGGCTGGTAACACTGAGGTGCTGTTCTTGAACTTTGAACTTTAAATACCCTGTCTTGGTCCAAGTTGAGGCTCACAAGGTTATGGCCTGTGCTGTGTGTATATCTTATCCATGCCTGAACTAACGGAGATGTCAAATTAGTCAATGGTAAACAAAGTCAGGCTGTTTTTTTTCCTGGGCGGCTCCCGAGTCCCAGCAGCAGCATGTGTATATGATCAGTGTTGTTTGTCAAGGCAAGAAAACATCACTTGACGTTTTCACGCGACAAGTGAACATGCTTGAGCTTCCGTTTAGCACAACTGATGTGTGAGTGGATGAGCAACTTGTGAATAAAAGTAAACCTTTTCAGCATATAAAGCTGATGTGTGAGTAAATTATGGCAGAATTTTCATTTTTAAGCCTTGCCTGTGAAACCGGGCATAAGTCTTTAATTTTTTTCTGATTGGATGTAAGTTTTGCTTCAAATAAAAGTTTGGCATGTGATTCATCTGGAAACTGGTGGGTTTGTTCATTTTAAATTTAGAAATTAGAAACATGATCCTCATAAAAGAGGTGTATCTTAGTCACTGCATGTATCAATTGCATTTGTAATGTATTTCTGAATGAATTAATAGATGTATACAAACAGCGCTGACTGACTTCAGGAACAAAGACGACTGATAAAGGTCAGTGTTGCTGTCACTGCCCTCATGCCTGACATGTAGATTGTTGATGCTGTTGTAGGAAACTGGAAGAGCAAAGACAAGGTGAGCCGCTCGCAGTCCCAGAGGTCCAGTGGAGTAGATGCAGGCCGTGGAAGTGCCAAGACTCAGCGCAGCCACTCAGGTGGGTCATGAGGCGCCGGCTTTAAAGGGGTCCTATTATGCTTTTCCACTTTTTCAACTTTAGTTAGTGTGTAATGTTGCTGTTTGAGCATAAAAAAGATCTGCAAGGTTACAAAGCTCAAAGTCCACTCCAAAGGGAGATATTTTATTTAACAGAATCCTCTTTTCAAGAACTACAACGCACGGCTCGTTTGGACTACAACACGATTTTTTCAGATCTTATGAAGTAATAATGTTTCTCATATAAATAATCCCCGCCTACGGAATACGCAAAAAAGTTGGCGAGGCCTGGTTTGAGCTGCGCTAGAGAAAATGAAGATGTTTTTGCTGTTTTTACACTGCGGTAAAGGTTTGTCCTAAGGCTGTCGAACTTAGAGAGGTTAAAATGTACTTTTAACACTGTTCCTGAACATTATAACCTCAACGTTTGTCTGTGCCACCAAGTGAAATGTCAAATGCCGAGTCATGTAACTCGGCGGCCATCTTTGAGACCCCTCTTGGGCATGCAAGTTGAGCTCCTATCTTATTAAATGGGGAAACATCAAATTCTCCAAAACTGTCCGCCAAGCATACAATTCAATTTCAACCTGAAATCACCTATGAAATCTGACAACAACTGTCTCATAAATTTTGTTTCTAAACGCTCGAATCATCACAGGAAACGACATTTTTCAGCGGGATCAATCTAATGCGCAGTGGAAGCGCATGTCTCACTGTTTCTATAGGAACCGGAGCTTCTAACGGCAGCGGCAGTGACGTGATGTCGAGATTGGCTCTTATTTAGAAGGCGGGATTTATTCCACTATATGGAGCTTGCACTTTTCCCCATTCAAAACAATACGAGTGATGCGTCTTGTGTTATTCTATATTTTGCTAACATTTTATGTGTGTTTACTTTAGCTTTTGTAAGCTCTTGCTTTTGTAAGATTGTTCACCACCTCTTAAGCAGGGGACACCTTAACACTGTAAGGCGATTATGAATGTGAATTTGATACTTACGACTGATCATGCCTAAATCGACGAGTCAGTGAAACTAGTTGCGTTCAGTCGGTGTTCAAAATCTGCTCCAGTTGTGGAACAGTCTGTATGTGTTCAGTTCTCTCAGAATGCCGTTAAGCGTCCGGCTTAGAAATTATCCTTGATTTTTTTTATCGATTATTTGTATTACCATAGTTTCCAACAAATAATGATTAACGATGGGATAACATCAGTCTATAAGAAAACTAAAAAAAAACAAACATCCGAAACTTGGAAAAGTCCTTGCTTGAAATCCTTCTGCACGATCCTCTTGTTGTTAACATTGTCAGGGTCTGAATCGGGCTCGAATGTGTGAAATTAACGCCATTGTTAATATATTTGCATCCCGGTTATGAAGGGGCGGGACATTTCACGAAAACACACTAACGCTGCAACACAACACTTTCCAGCTGGCCAATCACAGCACATTTCGTAAGGAGGGGGCTTCATCGAAAACTAAGTGTTCAACCAGACTGGGAGAAGAGGAGCTGTAATAATGTAAAATATGTGAAAATAATGCATTTTTTTGAACAATCAAGCATGAAAAAATTCTAGAAATGATCAGTGGTGTTTGTTAAGGCAAGTATCACTGTCACTGTTTTTCATTTTTAAAGTTAGAGAGAATCAAATTTCATTGTGTGTGACTCGACCCACACTGTTCATTCTACAGAAATTAATGATTATTCCCTTGTGAAAAAAGTACAATTCAGCATACTTTTAAAAAGAGTATTTACTATGGAAGTAATATATAATTAGTATAATATAATAGTGTGAATGGAATGTGATTTAGGAACACGTAACTGCATGTTTATTCCAATATAAAAAAGTATTAAGTTTACATTTATATTAAATGCAATTATCTATTAAGATGACTTAAGTACATCTTTATATGTCATTTAAAAAATGACTTTTGAAATATGGTTAAAGTTACTGCTGAATGAACTGACACACACTTATGGCCAAATAAACTAACTTATGCTTTAATGCCATTTCTAGTATAAACATCCTAGTGTCATGGTGCTGACTTTACTGCACAAAAGTACATTTCACTATATATATATATAGCATTTTTAAAGGTCAGTGTCTGACAGATGCCTTAAACGTTTGCCGGTTTACGACTCCAGTTGTACCAGAAGCAGTTGAGTGATCTTTAACCTTTCACCTCTGCCCTCCGCTACCACAGCTTCCAGTATCTCAGTGAGGGATCGGCCCCCGTCCTCCATGGACTGCCTGTCGCAGGACGTCCCGCTCCAGTCCTCATTCCATGACACCACCACAGAGCGCAACAAAGACCTCACCCAATCAGAAGAAGAGCCGGTGACATCACTGTAGAGCTCCTCCAATAGGAGCCGCCCCATTGTTTGAATAAAATGTTTACAGCAGGACGAGACACAAGCTCTGTCCGTGAACACAGTGTTCATCTGTAACGTCAATCTCAATACGATTTAATAAACCTTTTCATGCATACGCGTCAAGTTACATCAAATACATAAAATATCGTTGGTCGTCCCATGTGATTATAACTCGCTTTCCCGTTCTTAACCTTCTCGCAGTGTTGATCTGAATCAGACCCAGTGCTTTCAGTCAGCTCAAACCAGTATGAAGTATCTGGAAGAGATTGATGTCTGTTTCAGCACTGATCTACCTCTTGAAACGTAATAAACCAGCGCTTCTGTCCGTCAGTTTAAGCGGTTTATGCTGATAATCTGTCCCACTGTTGCACCAGTGTTGAAAGCATGTTTCTATATGCAGTGAATTATTGCACTGAATGTCACACGTGTATAAAAAAGTCAATTCATTAAACATTCATCATAAACATAATTGAGGTCTTGTGTTGAATTACAATGCAGTTGTTTTAAGTTTTGTTTGGAACTACTCGTTTGATTTGTGTATTTACCTTAATTTTCACACCATTTCCAATTTTTCCTTTTTTTTGTTGAATAATCTGAGGTAAAAGGTACAAAAGTACACAGTATCACAATTTTTCACGTGCAGATCACACACACGTTCATATATACACACACACATTTATGTATACATACTGTGCCCTCTAGTAATATTGGCACTCCTGGTAAATATGAGCAAAGGCGACTTATGAAAATAAATCTGCATTGTTTATCCTTTTGATCTTCCATTCAAAAGATTCACAATTCTAACTTGTCATTGAAGTAAAAGAATTGAAAGTGAAAAAAAAGGTTTTTCTCCAAAACGCGTTGGCCACCCCTAGAAATTCTTATGAGTAAAATATCTCAAGTATATTACCATTAATATTTACACTTTGTGTTTAGGGTGACTAGGAACATGAAATTGTCCAGCTATGACTTCTTGTTTCACAGGAGTTTAAATATGAGGAAACACAACGGCCAAATTCCCTTAATCATTCACCACAATCAGTAAAACCAAAGAATATAGTTCTGACATGCAGCAAAAGATTGTTGAGCTTCACAAAATAGAAAGTGGCTATAAAAAAATAGCTAACATTTCATAATGTGAACATGTGAAACAATGTTTAAAAAAAAAAAAAAAAATCGAATTCATTCTCTGTTTAAATTGTACAGAGGATCTGGAATAGTTTACAAAACAATTCTTTGTATAACTTGAATTTGTGCAAATTTTATGCAGCAAATTACAAAAGAATGGACCTATGAATGATTGATATGAACAATTCACCTAATGAAGCTGAGCAAATTCCCCTCTTCAGAGCCCCGTTCACTTTAACCGTCTGGAAAAGAGCAGTGTGAACGTTCATCAAAACATCTTCTATGTTGGTTAAGGTTTGGATCGACGGTGAACCATATCATGATACATCAAGCTTACATCATCACACTGAACTTGCTTGCATGTGCACTTGTGTAAGCATGTCCTAGTTTCAGTCACGGCAAGTCGAGTCATTTTCAAGACAAATAACACAAATCACACTAGTCATTAAATCTTTTATTATGACCTTAATATAAACACGATGACCTCCAAAATGGTTTCGGATCATAGCTTTTTTTGTCAGACATATAAATACAAATCTCAACGAGGGAAAAGAACAGATAGTACAGGAGGGAAATCCATACAAAAGGTTGTTCGCCAATGAATTGGTTTCCTCGATGAAGGGTAAGGGTGTGTGTGTGTGTGTGTCACAGTCTAAAACAAAAACGTTCCCAAAGAACTGAATCACCGGCCAGTGTTGTCAATGACATCCCGGTGCTCTGAGCTCTACGGCAGCCCAACTGTTCAAACCGTCAACGCATGACTGGAGAGAAAGGCATTTGAGAGAGCTGGCCCTGTTGCTGTGGGATTCGGACAGAGCGACAGCTGGGTAAAATGGAGAGTGTTCGGACCTCAAGGCACTCGAGTCGAGACACTGACGTTTGTTTGACTTCAGACCCGCATTCCTCTTAGCAGGAAGTGACCTACTCTCTCACAACACGCATCTTCACCCTTCAGACCAACATTTTAGGTTTCGTTCTACATGGCGAACAATAACGAAACCAATTGGAAGATCAAACAATTATCTGTTAAAACCAAGGGGACTTTTCACATTTCACATGCATTTTCTGGGCCGAAATGCAGAGGCTGGTTTATCAGCCCTCGATGATTAAATGAAAATGGCCAATGATGAAAATCACTTCTCAATGGAGAGACGTCAGAATTAGACAGCGGAAATGAAGACAAAGCTGTGAGGCGATTCAGTGAACCTCGTTTATCAAAAAACGAGCAGAACAAATGCATGTTAATTGTTCGTAAAAACAGTCATGCCTAAACTATTATGAAAGTTTACCCAAGAATGGTTTTATGAACATTTACAAAGTAATTTAAATACTTGGATGTACAAATATGTGTGGTGTGTGTGTGTTTAATTGTGATATGTATATATATATATATAAAATTGTCATGTGTGTATATATAGTATGTGCATACATATATATTTAATTGATTTGCATTTATACACATGCGTGTAAGAAAAACTAAATGTACATCAATGAGTCCATTCTTACTACCAAATTAAAAATGTAAATTTTTCAACTAAATAAAGATTGCTTTTGTAAATATAATTTATAAAGTAATAAAAAAAAAACAAATTAAAAAAACCACCATCATCTAAACGACCGACACACCAGAGCTCTGTACATGTATCGCCTCACAGCCTTGATTTCAGGCTCTTCGAATGAAATGAACGAACGAGGTCAAACGGCAAATGAACGAATGAAGGGAAGGTGACGTCGTGCGAAACTAAAGAAACGGGCCAATCTGCGTTCTGATCTAGACTCAGCCTTCCAGCGCTAGCCTGTCAGAAACCCCATTAAGTGGCGCTAGACCAGTCCTCGTCCAGTCGGATGGGCTTCACAGAATTCAGAGAGTGTGAGGTATTCGAGTCTCACACACACACACACGTACGTGATCAGAGGTAGTGTGGATCCCATGAGCTGGACCTCAAAACATCACACTGCTCTTTACATAGCAAACAGGAAGTCTTTTTAGTTTTCTGCGGTGAAAATAAAAAAACCAAACAAAACATCTTTATTTTTTTTATATATAAAGCTTGAGTCTGTATTGACTCCACCACAGTTTTAGTTTAAACAATAATCTTTCCTGATGTACACGATAAAAGTAGGGAACTTATCAAACAAAAATAAACAATCGCATTTAAAGTCATCATTACTGAAAAAAAAAATCAACCAAACGAAATCAGGGCGTCTTCATCTGAAACAATTCTCTCCAGGATTATTGCAAAACTGTTCCTGGTCATTTCCTGTTTTTTTCTCATTTATATCTAGAACAAAGATTTGTTTTTTATGATTCACAATAACTTCAACTCAGCATCTCCGTTATGTCTGAGGCCATGTGCGTTTGCAAACAAACAGACGATAGTCATATAACAGCCTCTGTTAGGAACTCAACAGAACAACTACCTCTACAGAAACACATCCTCCTCCTGCTGCTTCTGCTTCTTCTTCCCGGGACGCAGAACAGCGCCGACCGCGTCATCGTTACAGTCCGTCGACCGCTTTATTGCGAGTGCGTGTCTCCGACACAGAGCGGTGACCGAAAATTCGCCGTTGAAGAGTTGAACGTCTCTTTTCATACCTTCCATAATTTTTTTTTTCTTTTTCCTCATAGTGGTTCTTTCCCAGGATTGGACTAGAAATGAAATCGACGGTAGATAAAAGAAAATGCACAAAAAAAAAAACGAGATCTCCGAAAGGAAGAGAGATATTGTTCATCTTTAGGAAACTGAAAGAAAGAGTACCGTGTCTTTCCCCCTCGGCCGTCCACAAGTCTCTGAGTGTGTGTCCCGCGGGAGTCTCATCTCTGGCCGGTCAGGGCTGAGGCGACGGGCGTCTGCGGGCCGCTGGCGGGCTGGGACACGGGGGGCCACGTGAGCGGCTGGTGCATGTGGTGGTGGTGGTGGTGGAGTGTGTGGTGTCCGGTGGGAGAGGACGGGGGCAGCCAGACGGGCTGGTTGGGCGGCGAGGAGGCCCAGAAGGAGCCGAAACCCTGTGAGGAGGAGTGTTGGGGGGGCGGGGGAGGGGAACACGCCATGGACACCTGGGCAGAAGCAGCGCCGCTGGACTCGGACGTCCTCAGCTTGGAGAACATGGTGATGGCGTCGGGGAAGTTGGGTGGCGTGGCTGGAGTGTTGCGTGGAGTGCACATCTAAACACACACACACACAATCATCAGATCAGTTTGTGAAGAATCCAGTTTAAAACATGTAGGGTTATTATAGTTAACTCAAGCTAAGACCATTAAAAAAAAAAAAGGTTAGTTACTTGAAATGAAAGAAACTGTGGTAACGCGTCACAATAAGGTTTAGTTATAATGTATTAAAGTCCCTCTGTGGTGAAAATCAAGCTTTTAATGTTGTTTATATGTCTATGTGGTGTTTTTAACATTCTTTAAGACAAACCATGTGTAAATTCATAAGTCGACAACATTGCTGAGTATTTTCTCCTTAAAACTGCAGTGAACCAAAGACTTAGAAACGCGGTTTGAAATCGCTGGTGTTTCTGACGTCACAAACTACAGTAACCAATCAGATCAATGTGTGATCGTCAACCAGTGGATCTCTGAGTGAGTGAGTGGAGGCGGGGCTCATTTGCATATTCATAGAACCGTGCATACTAAATGAAGTTACATTCAAGCTATTTTAAGGCATTAAAAAGAATTGCATTTATTTATTTTAAATAAAATAAACAAATAGGACATCCAAAAAAAAAAAAAAAAGATATCAGGGCAGAATTTTCTCCCGTATCTTTAAGACTTTCATTCGTAAATAACTCTTATGATTGGCTAACCTTTCCCTAAAGAACAGGAATTTTCTCCAGTGGTCTGGAAAAGGAGGTTTGCGTTGCGTTATAATACGATGTGAAGTTTGCAGTCATCTACATCACACACAGATGCGCATGTCAGATGCAGATGAGGCTTTATGGGACCCTTAAACAAAAGTATATGCCCAGTAAGCAGGGTCAGATGTTCAAACTCAACAACACTGTGCTGAGCATCAGTCCCATGATTCCCATAAAGCCTGAGTTTATGTTTGCACTGGTGGTCTTAGTCGGTCTCTCTGCTGATATGAAGGAAAGTAGGACACGTATAATTGACAGCAGTTTGAGCTCCTGATAACTGCTCCTTTAATAACCACACACACACACACACACAACACACACACACTGAGATCAGCTGACTGATATAAGAGGAGGAAGGGTTTGTAGCACAGGAGTTTATGGAGTTTAATTTAGGTTGGGCAGTTACGATGAGGGTCACCGGGACAAAAACCCATCAGTCTGTTAAGTAGGTCATCAGTGTGGATATAAACACTGAAAGGTCAAAACATCTTCACCCTCCTCAGTGTTGACATCAACGCTGACTGGAAAACTACACTAAACTCCTCTAACAGATCTTACATTCTGTACTTTGCTTCATATTTTGTATCCAGTCAGGGATCCAGACTAACTTTTTGCCTTGGTTGCACTGGTGCGCCTAGCTATTTTTATTTAGGTGCACCCACATTTTTCCTCGGCTCACGTCGCCTTTAACGCCACAATTTCAAGGTCAGCTTTTTATCACGCTCCATATACATTCATATATATTATGCAAATTATTTTAAACAAGAATAAAGT
Source organism: Chrosomus eos (assembly GCA_036326025.1). NCBI lineage: Eukaryota > Metazoa > Chordata > Actinopteri > Cypriniformes > Leuciscidae > Chrosomus > Chrosomus eos. The sequence continues at coordinate 7,407,809 of CM070821.1, forward strand.
CTAGGTAAAAACTTTTTTTTATTATTTGAAGCACAATTATACTGTATTTTATACATATTAATATTATACATATTTTTAATAAAAAAAATGTTTAAAGTGCTTCACTGAGCTGCCAAACTAAAACATTTTAAGCAAAATAAAACATTTCAAAATAGAAAGCACAACTGTTTAAAAGTGCTTCCCTGAACCGTCGATCATAAATGACATGGATGTGGAAAATCGCGAAGGCAACTGTCGTTTTCTATTTAAAGTAACACCAAGTAACTTTTCCTCTTCGGTCGCCCTACTGGTTGGAAACGAAATTGTCCATTGCCGCTGTCGTAAATAATTTAGCCTAGCGTCGCACGCACGCTCTCTGTTTATCCAGCACCGGCTTTAGAATGAACGATGTCCACAGACAAGGTAGAGTATGTTACATGATTTCATGAAAGGATGATGTATTGCGACATCAGAAACGAAGAAAAACGAAATAATGACTATTGTAGCACTTGACGTAAAGAAGTCGAATTTCGTAGTTCTTTTTGTGGTCGGGTTCCTACCCGAAACCCGAAGTTACATAGTGCCAGTAAAAGCGATACAGACCCCGTCAGGCTATGGCAGACGTGTCATTTAACTTAGGCCTATTTTAAGTCGATGTACCATCACAAGGGTCTTGTAAATATATTATGAAGGTTGAAAAACTACATAGTGTTACTTTAATGCGTAGCTATTAGCGCCGTTGAATTTTCTCATCTCTCTATATGGCTCTTTGTAGGCCTACAGGAATATCTGGACACAGCCAATCAGAGGCAAAGACCCGCCCCATCTCCGTCTCTGATTGGTTTAGGGCACGATATGATCCAACCATGAGTGCGAGTTCCGTCAAAGGAGAACAAACTCTTCGTTCGTGGACAGGCAGCGGATATGAGGACGTCACCAGTGCGACCTAGAAAAAAATTTTAGTCGCACCTTTACAAATTTTGGTCGCACTCTAGAGCCCTGCCAGTGGCCGTTTTCAAAATCACTCAATGCACTAACTAAATTTGCATAGTAGCAGTTTCCAAAATAGTGTAGCTCTTCGCAGTAACAAGCTATTTTTAATGGTACAATACTACTACAGTTTATTCATAACATTTACAGATAACAAAATCAGGCCCTTAAAACTGGGGGAAAACAGCTAAAATTAGCAACACTACGAGCTTATTTTTCAGCAACTCAGCTTTTTTAATTATATATATATATATATATATATATATATATATATATATATATATAGGTAACACGAATTTATGCGTTTTCATAAATCGATGAATAAATTTAAACATTTACATAATTATAAAGTCAGACCTAGCTTCAATTTGCTCAGACCAGAGGGACTCTCTCTCTCTATAGGCGTGGGCCAATAAGTTACAACTTACTACTTCAGATAAAAACAAATAGGCTATTATTTTTCATTTATTTGTGTTGAGAGCAAAACGGAAGTGAGATCTATGGCCCTCTGGAAATGGGTCCCATGTGTTTATAAATGCCTTTGTACTGACTGCATCCGTATCATACAGACACACTCAGTAATAGCACAAACACACACAAATGCTTCTGATCCAATCAGATCCTTCCCTTGGCTTTGCTCCGCCCCCTTGTCCATATATGGTCCCCAGCTGCATGATGTAATGGCTGCTCTCAAAATAAAAACAAACACAGCTCGGCTTCCTGCCTCTGCTTTCCTCCAACACACTCTCTTCACATACAGCCAGATTAAAAGAGCCAGAGGAAAACGCATTCAGGCACGCACATGTCGAGGGTGGAGGCTGACGCTGATCTTTTAAAGCGCAGCATGACTGCGAGAATCATATCGCGACATGTCCACGGGGACTGGTTCTGTGAGAAGAGAAACTGATTGCGTAACCCTCGGCAGACTGGAGAACAGCGGTTGCACGTCTGCTTTTGTCCAAGAGGAAACGGCTCGGCTCATGTTTCAGCCGTCTGATGAGGTTTAGAAACAGCTGCGTGTGTGTGTGCGTGTGTGTACAGACGCAAAAATCACTTCATCAAGCCCCAGACCACAAGACTGAGGCTGAGATCTGCTCCCATCGCTGAGGGTTTTGTCCAACACACACCCTCAAATCAGTGTTTAAATAATTTATAATATCACCCAGGAAGACAGGATACATGAGTGGGCGTCACGGCCGGAAGATTTTCAGGCTGTATTAAATACTCTTTTAAAGTCACCATGAAATCAAAATAGCCAATTTGTTTTGTTTTAAGGAATATTGCAGTATTTATTAAAAAAAATATTTTTCCATGCACATCTTTTTATTTTTAAATCATCTGTCTCATAATCTTTAATTAAAATAAGCTACCCTCCCCCTTGCAGCTCATCTCTTCTCTGATGATGTTTACAGGCGAGAGGGCGGGGCAACCTGTCACTCACATTAGATCAACCAATAGCAAACCACAACCATCCAATCAAATAATAATAGTAGTAATAATAATAATAATAATTCATTACATTTATATTGCGCTTTTCTCAGCACTCAAAGCGCTTTACATAAAAGGGGGGAATCTCCTCAACCACCACCAGTGTACAGCATCCACCTGGATGATGCGACGGCAGCCATATTGCGCCAGAACGCCCACCACACACCAGCTTACTGGTGGAGAGGAGACTGTGATGAAGCCAATCAGTATATGGGGATTATTAGGAGGCCATGATGGACAGAGGCCACTGGGCAAATTTGGCCAGAATGCCGGGGTTACACCCCTACTCTTTCGAAAGACATCCTGGGATTTTTTGTGAACACAGAGAGTCAGGGCCTCGGTTTAACGTCTCATCCGAAGGACGGGACAAATCCCCATCGACAAACTCAAGCCCCGCCCTACATCTGTTCTTGTTTGAGAAGCCATTTCACTCTGATATACGTCACAATAGAGAAGAAAAGACTATCGCAACTTCCGTTTCATGCCGATTTAGTTCCTTTATGGTCCACAAGTGGAAATTTGTCTTCACTATACACCACACATTTACAATAAAAGTCTTACAATAACTGTTAAAAACTTCATGAGCACAGTAAATAAATCATAAGGCTTGAGGTAGCGACCATTTTGGTCATATATGCTCCCGAAATTTAGTCTGTGCGACCAATTTATTTGGTAGCATTTGTACGAGCGCAAGTAATTATTGTGATGCAACCTGTTTTCATCGACTGGCCGTTATTAGGAACCGGATGGTTTTTGTGCCAAACACGCAATTGTTTGTTTTTGACCTTGTTCCTGACTTGCACACAAACTGCATTGCAATAATGTCCCAAATGTAATTTGTGTGAAAATATCACAAAAGTCCTATTCAGACAGGGATAGTTTTCCAGGGGGTTGTTAGAGAAAATCGTGTTTCACAGACATACTTTGTGATTTTAATCCCGTCGGAAACTGCCAAGTCTGTGTTTTTCCCTCACACAACCTCTGTAAAAATTGCAGGGCAAATTACCTAGTTTTTCGGCAAACTCAAGTCCCTCTGAGAAATCGAATCCCGTCCGAATGCGAATGTCTGTGATTGCTGATGTTGTATTATCCTAACGCTTTTCCTCATGCGTTTTTTGACCTACCTGAGCCACCGTCTGCGCACTAATCTTCGGCATGTTTTAATTTAGATTCGATATGGATGGTATCCCACGAAAAAATAACCGAAAAATCACGAAAACTCCGAAGACTACCAATTTTAATATCAGTGTCAGGTAAGAGTAAGATACTTGTCTAGATTTATTACAGCCACTAAGTTTACTTAAATGTTTTTTTTGATCAACAAATAATAAGTTGTGACGCACGCACAGCACATGACCTTCTGTAACACCCACATCTAGAAAACACACTCCCACTATAATAAACATGGAGATGTTAATCCCGTCCGAATCGGTGCATGAAATCACAGACGTCGAGTGATAAGAATTGTAACTAAAATGTCGTTTTGAAAACTAGTCCCGTCCGAATAGGGCTGAAAACGGGACTTTAACGCGGGCCAGAGACGGAACGTGTGAAACAGTACATTTTAAAACAGATCCATAATAGAAAATGGTATTTATTCATAAAAAAAATAAAAAAAAGACCAATCATGTGCAAACACACTAAAATTCACAAGACAAAACTTCCTTCCTATTCCACACACACAGGCCATTTACTGAAATTAGCAACAGAAATGATGTCCTGGTTGTGAATGGTCATGAAAAACAATTAACACCCATTGTCTACGAAGCCCCGACTAGTGTATTTCAGGCTCTTTAATAATATCTGTGGCCTTCGGAAAGCTCAGCCCCTCATTATTCTCTCAGATGCTGAGAACGGGGCCGTCTGATGACAATTACAGGATGTTGAACACGACATTGCTTTTTTTTTTTTTTTCATGCTAAACACACTTACCATCTGGTGATGACTGGGGATGTTGGACTCCTGGAAAAACGAGCTCAAAGCCGTCTGTGGAAAGAGAGAGAGAAAGAGATGGGGATGAGACGGTGTTACAACATGAATGGGCAGAGGAACTCTGGTTTGGAAACGTCGCTCTCTCCTCCCTCTTCCCGGCCACGGGTCAGTCGGTTCAAGCACTCGGGGATCTAAAAGAGGGTTTCTAAATCAGCACATGCAATCTGTGCAGGATTCGAGACACTGATACACTGCGGGCTTAGAGCTCCAGAAAAACGTGAGATTGAAAAATACTCAAATAAAAACCAGTTTTGCTCCTCGAGACAAGCATCACTACCAGTGTTGAAGTTATGTAATCAGATTACTTTTTTCATGTAACTAACTAGCAAAGTGTTGCATTACTGTTACATTTACAGTAATTTCAAATAAGTAACCCAAGTAACTCGTTATTCATTTTACTTTTGGTGTGAAATGGCCTTTACCTTAGCCAATAACAACGTTTTTTATTTTTACTATTAAAAAACAAACAAGCAAGCCCAGCCTAGGTGAGAAAAAGCAATGCAAAAGTAACGTAACATTACTTTCCACAAAAAGTAACTAACACAATTAGTTACCTTTTAGCGAATAAGGCAATATTGTAACGCATTACTTTTAAAAGTAACTTTCCCCAACATGGATTACTACTGCTTACACTTGGGTTTTGTAGCACTGTTTGTAGTGAGAACATCAATGATGCCTCAAATAATGCATCTGAGTCTCGTGGATCATAAACTGAGCAAAAAAACTAATATAATTAGTTATTAATTCATAAATATCTTTACATTTCTACGGGAGTTCCACCAAATGACACTTTACCTGAACTAATCTTGACTCAATCACCTGATATATTTTATATTTTATAATTATACTCATGATCATCATTTCATGTTTTAATGTTTATTTTTTCTCAGCAAGTTTCTCACATTGTATTATGCTAACATACAAACAGAGGTTTTCTATTCTAGATTTCTTTCATCTTTCTTCTTTCGTTATACCAGGAAAGCTGACTAGCATTAAAGTCATTGGATATATAGGCCTACAATCTATTTTGAATAAATGATTCATTGAGCATCGTGTCCAGCCAAGAAGAGTATCGTATCAATGTTTTCCGAATAGGATTTGCTGATGATTCACGCATTCAGAGAATCTCTGAACTCAACGTATGGCCTTTAAACGGTCATGGTTTCAAAATATTGCCCAACGCACGAGTGTCTGGCCTTCTGTCCCTCAACCCCTCGTCTGGTAACACTTCCCTCACTCTTCTCATCCCCCGCCCGGCCCCCTTCCCCCTCTCCAGTCTTTCTCCTGTTCTCTCGTTTTGTTTAACAACAGCCACGGCTAGTGCAGGAATGTCTGCGGCTTGACGTGACACACATATCAAGATGAACTCGCCAATCCGCCATTGTTTCCGCTGCTACAGAACCACACAGTTCTTTGTCATCAAATCTTCTCCGTCCCTCCCACAAACGCCATCATGTGTACAGAGATTGTTCTCATTTAAGTGCGGGACTATTGCTCACTTCCGACTGCACACACACGGTTATGGCTCTAAACAATGCTCGCTTGTAGCACGGAGCATCTGTATTGTATTAACACTGGCACTAACTGCTAAAAGAGGGTTCCTCAATGTACAAACCCAGCATCCAATGAGTCGAACCCTGTTTGTTGAGATTATTTTGGATTATTCATGCACTACCTGATGCATATTTGCACACAAAAATGCTAAAACCTTACTAAAAAAAAATCTGACAGCTGTAACCTAGCCTAATTGACTCGGAGTTCTGGGAATTAGGAGGTGGAAAGGTTTTTATTGGTCTTAAAATTCCAGGCTGTTACAATGAGCTTCCCAACATAAACCCTGAAGACCAAATTTGAAGGTTCGTAAAAACTTATATTTGAAACTAGGGATGCTCCGATATGAAAATTTTGGCCAATACCGATAAATCTTTATATTTGAAAGCCAATAACCAATATATTGGCCGATAAATCTAAATCCTATTTTTTTTTTTAATAATTTTTGAGAGCCTGTCTCACCATTACAATCCATGTCCCAAACACACAATGTTCTCATTATAATGTTGTGTAGCCTTAACAGTATTTCTCCTTTTTTGAAGTGATTCCAATCATATTTCAAGTAATTCAAAAACACCACGGCGAACAGTGCGCATCTGAAGAAATAATCCATTATTTATCGGCTTTAAAGGTGGGGTATGTGATTCTCTTTTTTGTCCATTTTTTCAAAATAACTTGAAATCCTATTCCTAACCCACTTACAGCCACTGAGTTAGAAGCACTGAATGAAAATTAAGCAATTTAATCATCTGTGGAACGGGCAGGACTCGAAAAACTCCAGCCAATCATTTCCAAGACCACCTAGAATCATTGGACAGTAAGTTCGTCAATCAAACGGTCGTACCACACACCCCTCCCCCCAGCGCGCGTGACCCCCGTCATGCGCATACTCAAAGCTCGTGACGCATGCGCATCTCGTCAGTAAAGCCGGTTCCATGATTAGTAGTAAATCGTCATTACAATCTCGTGCATGATTGCGCATCCATGTTCTTCGAATGGGTGGAGTCAGGGCCAGTGTTGGAGGAAAGAAGGTAGGACCATTTGAGTTGTGTATTTTCAAAATCTGCCGGTCGTTTTCCAAATCACATACCCCATCTTTAATATATCGACCAATTTTTATTATTGGGGCGATAGCGATAACATTTAAAATGAACATATCGCCGATACCAATATGGTGATATTCTGATATCAAGCTAGCTAATTCTTTGTACATTGTCACAATGCTCCAGTCAAATGGTCTCTTCCCATCTACATGGGCAGTTCTTGACGTGAATAATGTGAATCAGGCTGAAAGGTCTGGATTCATGAAAGCTGTACTGCAACAGATGCCGACCAATGACAACAGACACGTTTGTCTGGTTTTGTCAGATCAGTGCTTTAGCCGTCGCCGTTGGTCAGCGATTGGGTTTTCCTATTGAGCATGTTGAATCGGCACTTGTTGGGTTGTGGGATGTCGTAAAAGTGATTACTGTAATCTTGTGATTGCCGGCATTGGTTAATCTGTTGTGTAGTATGAATTGGCTTCCAGATGGGCAAAAATGCGGTTTGGCTAGGTAGCAAAAAAAAAATTTGTTTACACAAACTAATCAAGAACTTTGTTGATTACAGATTAAAGGTGCAGTCAGCCAAACTGTTGTTTGGCGAATTTCAAACTTCATGCGTAATTGGACAAATTAAGTTGTGGAACAAGACAAGTTGTGGAATTATTAAGTTCACATAACTTACTTTTCTTAATTAAATGAAGTTTATTGACTCAAAGTCCCTCTATAGTCAATAATGTTATCCCTTAAAACTCATCTTTGATCATCAAAATAACATATTTAAAGCTTCATGCCTTAAATTAGCTTGAATGTAACTTTGCCTCATTTAGTATACGTGGTTCTATGAATATGCAAATGAGCCATGCCTCCACTCACAGCTCAGAGATCCACTCGTTGAAGATCACACGTTGATCTGATCGGTCACCAGCGATTTCAAACCGTGTTTTTGAGACTGTCTTTCGTTCACTGCAGTTTTAAAGGGTTCTACTTTTTTTGGAAATAGGCTCATTTTACAACTCCCTCAGAGTTGAACAGTTGGGTTTTTACCATTTTCGAATCCATTCAGCCGATTTTCTGATATTTAGAAGAATATCAGTAACCAGACCCATTGACTTCCATAGTATACTTTTTTTTTACTGAATTTACACATGGTTTGTCTTAAAGCATATAAACAACATTAAAAACTAGATTTTTTTCCACAGGGGAACTTTTAAGCATTTTATGAATTTTAAAGCAATGAGTTTACCATCTTGAACCTGATGCAATGTGAAATGTGAAATTCCAGGCCACAACAAATTTTGGATTTCGATAAATAGCCTATCTCTGCAATTTCTGTGTACATTACTGTTATTCATGCTAGCAGGACCAATGTTAGTTGTCGATGCATGAAACCGCATGCAATAAATAATTTAAATACGGTTCTCAGCATGTTTTAGCCTACATAAAGAACGCATTCAGGTAGCCCACATAAGTATTATGATGTAAATTACGATCACAATATCAAGGGAAACAATTGAAAATTATGCTTACTGTCCTTTTCTAGTCGGTCTTGAGTGTCGTGTCCAGCCTCCCTGCAGATGCTGCTGATTTCCCCATTACGGTGGAAACAAGTACATAACATGCCCACTGAGAGCCATCTAACCAACACAATAAACCAGGTCACTTATGTGCAGAAAGGGACGGGGAATCGACACACAAGCTGCAAGAGCAAATCAAACTCAATATGCCGTCATGTGGACACTGCTCTGGGATCAGCAACAAACACTCAGTGAAAATGTCAGTGAATGTGTTTTTACACTTGGTTTGATGGCTTGGCCCCGACCGGCATACCTTTGATTTGAACCTTTCCAGAAGGTCTCTTTCCACATCATAGTGTTTGTGTTTCTGAACCGTGATAGTACTAGCGTCAGATGTTTACCACCGTCACCAGGTTACAGCAACAGCTTCTCCGGTTTATTCAGGTTCATCATTCATCCTTTGGTTTTAACAACACAACAGCACTGCACTTGAGTCCGCCACAGATGCAAGAGACACAGGCCATGGATATTAAGGTAATAGATTTTCCTGGAATAAGCACTTATTCCAGAAAACTAGGCAAGACTTTACATTAGGGGTGTAACAACATATCGTGTCACCATATATCGCAATACAAAAATGCAACAATATGTATTGTGGATAGTTCACCCAAAATAAATATGACTCTGTGAAAAAAAAAATAGAGTTTTAGAGTCAGTGCTACATTTAACTAATATATATGTTGAATATAATTTATAATAATGCATTGCATATTTGTGGGTCCTGATAATGCCAAATATCTTGTGTTACTAGTAAAAAAGTGGCCTACGTTATTTTAAATATCTAGTCAGTGTAAGAGCGCAAGCATATTCGTTTAAAATAATTATGTTTTCAGCTTCAGAATCATGTATTTTTATTCTGGTGTCACTATTGTCCTGTGCATTGAGTTTCCAGCACCAAGTCCAAGCCTATTCATTTACACCCCAATGTAAAACCAAATTTAGCATTTTAATCAACAGTATATTTTTTGTTAATATTTTATCATGTGTCTTGTAGTATCGCAATAATATCGTATCGTGAGTTCAGTATCGTGATATGTATCGAATCGTGAGATGAAGGTACCATTACACCCCTACTTTACGTTGATATTTAAAGCTTCCCGAGACTAAAATACAGGCGATGGCGGATCATACTTCCACAGCGTGTAAGCTTTCGCTGGGCTCCTGATGTTATCACAGAATGAGATCAGAAGGTTAAGAGCAGAGCTTTCTGACCTCTTCATCTGTCACTGAACCTATACGCCGTAGAAGAGCCGTAGAGATGGGACACTTGTCCTAGACATGCACTTGGTACAATCAATCAAACCACCACTACTACGAGAGAGAGAGAGAGAGAGAGAGAGAGAGAGAGAGAGAGAGAGGAGAGAGAGAGAGAGAGAGAGAGAGGAGAGAGAGAGGAGAGAGAGAGAGAGGAAAAGACCTGTAGACCACCTGTTCAACTCAGAAGGAGATACTTTTGAGAAACCATCTGGACGCGGCCGATACTTCAGGATAAAATGGAGAACATCAATACTGAGAATGTAAACACAAGCGTGTCTGTTAGTGAAGGTGTGGTTGACTTCCTTTCTTTCGCCTCATAAAACAAGTGAAAGTTAACAAACACTAACCACAGAATATGAGGAAAGAGTTATGACAACACCAGAATGCCCTTTTAAACAAGTGCTGTGCACCATGTATACTACACACAGCATGAAAACATTTAAGGCCCTTTCACACCAAGAGCATTAACTATTAAGAATATACACCTTCAACACTTCTCACATTATCACAGTTTTTTCGCTATAGTTTAGAAAATGGTAATAAATTATGAGCAGAATTCAGAGTTATTAAATCAGTGGATATTTCAGTGGTTTTGTCCGTCCTTCTGTTAGACTGTCTCACAGATGAATTATTGAATATCTGTCAGCTGTTAAATTTAACTACACGATCAGATAAAACCAGTTTAGCTCAAACAATCACCAAGAAATGCTTAATTTGGTTCAGTCTGTGCTGTAAAAATGTCGCATTAGCAATTAAAGAAAAAACACTTGAGAAAAACATGGTCGGGTCAAAATGTCGAAATCATTTTTGGTCCCAAATTTTTATAAAATGTACCGTAGTCCACTGTATAAAGGATTTTTAGGTATAATGTTCTCAGTTTACTTTATTTTGTGATCCTCACTACATAAATGAACTATAGTGTCCTGCGCCCACTAGTAAATATAAAATTATATCTGGTGTCTGAATCATTTTTGGTTTGACTAGGCTAAAGTGTGCGCTGCAGTTTAGGCTAAATCTGAAAACTCCCTGCTATGCTTTATTTGTTTAGTCTACCAAAATAAATTGTATTTTTTTACATCAAGTTTAGATTGGCAAAATAACTGGACGCCACTTCCTAAATTAAATGTCAATGTAATGAGGTCATGTGATAACAGCATAGCATACTAGTTATCACCTATACCGTTATCAATAAAAGCGGTTTCACACACTATTCTTTGTAAAAACAGGCAGCATTCGAGTCCAAACACAGCAGAGTAAACTTTACCCTACTTACTTACTAGGGTTGAGCTAAAGGGAACTGACTTTCTCATTGGCTTACTACACGTATGTGTACTTTATAAACAATACACACATTAACTAGCCAAACCTGTGTGTGTGTGTGTGTGTGTGTGTGTGGTTGTGTGTGTGTGGTGTGTGTGTGTGTGTGTGTGTGTGTGTGTGTGTGTGTGTGTGTGTGTGTGTGTGTGTGTGTGTGTGTCCTGTACTCAACCACTGGACCATTTCAAACAATCAACACAATGAACCTACTAACAAAAACCACAACAGGAACAAAAACACACACACACACACACACACACACACACACACACACACACACACACACACACACACACACGAGAGGATGTGAATGATTAAAGTGTGCTTGGGTTCATTTGGCTGAATTTTTACCAGGGAATGTAAATAAAAAAACAGTCTCTCTCTCTCCCTTTCTTTCTTTCTCTGCGAGTGTGTTGCAACACTGCTGATGAGATCGTCTCTGAGGCATGTCCGTTTGTGGCAAACACTTCTTCCTTCCAGGAAACACTCAAAACAACCACATGACACTTCAAATGTGAGCTGCCATAAAACTGGAAAACACCATAACAAATACAAATTGACAAGAAATGCAACACTAAGCTGCATCTGTACTGTTCTTCAGTCACAGTTGTCTGGCAGTATTTTGTCTGTTGCACTTATCTTTGATGTAAACATCTCTTTGGGCGATGTTGTGTTGACATATTTTCAGTAAATGTATGATGGTTATGTCTAGTCATATCTAGGTCTATCCACCCATCTCTATATCCATGTGTACCAAGGTCATGGGTTCAATTCCCAATGAATGGATGCATGAACTGAGAAAATATACACTGAATTCAGTTTCGCTTTGGATAAAAGCATCTGGCAAATTAATAAATGCAAATATATGTACCTCTTCGACTAATCTTTTCATCCATCTACCGTTGCCTATCTAATTTGCCATTCATCTATTTACCTTCTATCTCTGTATCAATATATTTACATGTTTGAATAAGTCTTCAAACCAGCAAGTTTCAACCCTGTTTCCTCCCTGACCACCTTCGCCTTAATTTACATAACTATAAAACACACACACACACACTTCCATCAGACAGATATAATCTCAGTGAGCTGCTCGTGGCTTTATAGTGGATTCAAACACAAAGCTGCTCTGCCTCAGACTGGCTAACCGGCTAACAGCAGACTAGCCCTTAGAAAAAACATTAGCAACACGAAACGCTTTACTCATTGTTTACAAGCAAACAAATGCGACGTGGCTTTACATAACGCGGTGAATGCAACCGGCGCGATGAAAAGGCGCTTTGAACGAACACACACAGAGACGCATCTCAGTCCACCTCTATTGATCTGCGGTTTTAAGGACTGGTATACGTTACACAGTCTATATGGTGAATAGTGTTGGTAAGGATGATTGATCGACGGTTACCTCGAACTGCCAGTGCGCCGCTTGCAGAAGCTGCTTCGCCTGATCCGCCGCGCAGCCCGCAGTCAAAACAAACTGGTTAATCATCACTTGATGTCTCAGTTCGTCCATATTCACCGACATTCGCTCCTCCGCGACTCCCGTGAACGGAAATCTCCGTGCGATGCGTGTATGTTCGTTGAAAGCGAGGCCCTTGCTTGCTTCACACACTCTCTCCGTCCTCGCTCGCTCTCCTTTCCAGTAACAACAAATATTTTCATGTCATCATCATCACTAACAACAAACCCGAGCTCGGCCTCTGATTGGCTTACTGAGCCAAAACAGCGAGTACACACGGGCGTCCCATTGGTCCATCGACAAATTACCAATCGTCTCAAGTGACGTAATTTAAAGCGATGCGTCGCGCGTGGTTGGACGCTAGCGATCTGCATTAGCGCTCTCATTGGTCAGAATAGCAGGAAGGCATACTTTCTGTTTACATTGCTTTCACTGGACACACACGACACGCGTATACTGTGCACTGCAGTCCATTGGGCTGTATTGTGAGTAAAGTCTTTTAAACTAAAGTCACCATGAAATCAAAATGGACTATTCTTATTTTAACGGTATATTGCAGGTTATTATGAATGGTTCATGTGCCTCATAATCTGTAATCAAAATAACCTCCCCTCCCCCTTGCAGCTCATCTCATCTCTTCTCAGGTGACGTGTTTACTGGCATGGGGGCGGGGAAACCTGTCACTCACATGAGATCCACCAATAGTAAACCACAACCATCCAATCAAATCCACATGGACAAAAGCAAGCCCCACCCTACTTTTCTCCCCGTTTCACTCAGATACATCACAATATAGGGAAGAATAGACTTTTGCAGTCCCCATGAAATCAAAATTTAAGTTTTTATGGCTTTAGGTATGATATGTTTAGCCTTAAGCCCCTTTCACACAGAGATTCCGGAAAATACACGGATAATGTGTCCCGGGATCGTTTGATTTTGGTTCATTCATTGATTTTCCGGGACATGTGAGTGCGTTCACACACATCCCGTAAAGATACAGTGGATCGATGATTTTAATGACATCCCTCTGCAATTCAGCTTCTCATCAGATTTTCTGTCCAATCAAATGCTCTTTAGAATCTGAAGCCCCGCCCCCTACACTATAAATAGTGAATTTGAATTTGAGGCTGAAATCAGTCACTTGTTCGCACAATTACACATAGTACACTATATAGGGGATAGGGAACGATTCAGACAGTGTAAATATGCTTTCTGCGAATGGCGCGACGTCTGGTTTCACGTTAGTGTCACACAAACACAGTCTGCCTCGGTCCAGAGACACGATACACACGGCGGATCATATGCGCGTGACACCGCAGACCAGAAAACGTATCGAACCCATTGAATTCTGCACAGAAAGCTATTTTAAAGGGATATGGAAGGTATTAGGAGGAGAAACGGTTAGAGATTAGGAGGAAACTGCGGCTTTATCAAGCTCAACAGCTCTGGACGAGATGTGATATAAACGAAACACTATTGGTTATTTTTTTAAAGGGGAGGGGCTGTTTGATATGCCCCGCCCTGTCTTCCTGTTTCAGTCAATGCCGCACGTTTCCACTTCAGTGGGTCTTTAAGACAAGGCCAAATTTACATATTAAAACCACAAGCCTATAATGAGTTAAATTAAAATGTAATACCTAAAGAAACGAATGCCACATCTATGTGCTCACAAAGGCTTCAGCCAGGTGTAAATTGGGACATTGTTAGCCACTGCTTTGAAATGAATTCAGGAGTTTCAACCCACCCAGCTGAGAGAGTGTGAATAATTCAGAGCGGGTGTCAGAGAAAGCCTGTTATGGAGAAGGCTATCTATAATGTAATGCAGCTGGGCGTTTCTCCTGTGATCTGTGTGTTGAGTTGTAACACAGTGATCTGGATGTGAGAAGGGTTACAGACGCACGAGTATCAGCACAGACTGCCTGCTATATATGGCAAGGCGATAGAAACCACACCTTCAGTCATAACAAACTGCTCCGAGAAATGCCGTTTCACAACTTTTATCGACCATCTCGCACCAAGCACGGAAAGTGACGTGAATCATCACAGACCGTAAGTCATAGAGATCCCACACACACACACACACGCACACGCATATACGTCGGACATTAGGTGGCGCTATAGCCTATACATTTGCGTTTTGGTTCATAACTCTGGAACCATAAAGGCTACACAGACCTTTTATGTCAAGCACTGTCAAATAACACTAAATTATATGATCAATAAGTTATGACAACATGTGTTTTATTTTAGCTAAATTGAAGTTGAACGGCTCGTTTAAAAAAGATTCCAAGGTCCATTTGTTCGTCCACTTTCGTTAACTCTACAATAAGTAAATCAACTTCACCAGCTAATTACTCCTGGACAGCGATGCCATAGAAATATACAGAGCGACCGCAAAAACTGAAGTTCAAAGACAATATTCTAAAGATGGCGGCGCCCACGTTTCTGTGGTCCATAAGGTCTATAGTGACTGTATTGAGTGAAACGGCTTCTGGAACAAGAACAGATGTGGGCGGGGCTTGAGTTTGTCCACGTGGATTTGATTGGATGGTTGTGGTTTGCGATTGGTTGATCTCATGTGAGTGACAGGTTGCCCCGCCCTCTCGCCAGTGAACGCATCATCAGAGAAGAGAAGATAGGAGCTGCAAGAGGGAGAAGAGTTTATTTTGATTAAGATTAAGAGGCACATGAATTCAAAAATGATGATGTGCACAAATAAATAACTTATAATAAATACTTTAATATTCCATAAAAAATATTTCTCATTTTTGATTTAAAGGTGATTAAGAGACACTCGGAGCACGAGATAAATCCAGCTTTCTTCAGAATGACTACTTTTTCCTACGTTTTCACACTTTATCTACTTAAATTATGGGTGTCACTTCAGGAAAATGATGTCATTGGTGTATAACAAGAATATCTGTGATAAGAGCTGTTTTAATCCACTGTACCTCCTGATTATCTTATTTTAACAGATAACAGATGCTGCACTTTTAGACTGATTTCTGAAGGATCATGTGACACTGAAGACTGCAGGAATGATGCTGAAAATTCAGCTTTGATCACAGGAATAAACTACATTTCACAGTATATAGAAATCAGATCTTTTAAATTGTAATATTTTTTCACAATATCACTGTTTTTACTGTATTTTATATCAAACACATGCAGCCTTGGTGAGAATAAGAGTCTACTTTCAAAAACATCAATAATTATTATTCCAAACTTCTGATTGCATTGTGTATATATTTTTAAACTGGGGTTTAAAAAGATGTTTTTTTAATTAAATGCTACACATTTGAAATATTATGGTTCTTGTATAGTATTTTGGTCTGTTTTGAAGTTTGACGGATGTAAACTCGTCACTGTCTGCCTCTGTTGTGTCTTCACGCTGAGAAACATGTTTGTACATCTTCTCTTTATCTCTATAATCTTGACATGTTTTGGTACATTGAACTGCACTTTCCCAGTGACTCCTGATTCATTTATTTTCACAGGAGCTTTACGCTCATCTCTATCTGTGATTCTTCTTCTATCGCAAGTACAAACGCATGGATGTCATTGCATTAGATACAAAGTTTCAAATCAGCTGCGTCTTAACATGTTATTTTTAGGAGACGGATGAAGTCACTTTACACAGGTATAGGGTAGTAAATAAGAGGTTTATGTTTAATAAAACATCTAAACTGTTTAAAAAGTGCACTTTGGTTTCTGCTATATTTGGATTGATATATAACAATGATGTTCAGACATCATAATAATTAATAGGTTATTAACCTTATATTAATATTGTTAAAAACTGTAAAAACCGAAAAGGGAAGTATGGATATAAGTAAATAAGTGTGTTATGAATAAATGAATCGTTGCAGTAGAATGACACGTGACTCATTTGTGACCAGCTTTAAGCTCGCGCCCTCTAGTGGTTAAAGTCAATCTGAAAACTTCTGATAGTCGCACTACAAAACCATATATATATATCTTGAAATGAAGTAGTTACCTGAAAAAAAAACTTTTTCATTTAGATTGCCTTGTTGCTAAAGTAATGTTACATATTAAAAATGTAAATTATTAATAATACTTTTTCAATATTACTAAAATATCAATAAGGTTTCATTAGTTAACATTAGTTAATCTTAGTTAACATGAAAGAATGACCACATTTTTAAAGCATTCATTAATATTTGTTAATGTTAGTTTCAACATTTTCTAATACCTGATTAAAAATTAAAAGTTGTATCTGTTAACGTTAGTTAATGCACTGTGAACTGACATGAACAAATGATGAACAGCTGTACTTTTATTAACTAACATTAACAACGATAAACAAAAACAGTAACAAATGTATTGCTCATTATTAGCTCATAAAATACATGTACTAATATTAACCATGAAACCTTATTGTAAAGTCTTACCAAAGTCAATTCAATTATCACTAGTTAAAATGCTAATTCTTTATATCAACAATGATGTCATCACTCACAAAAATCAATTTAGTGTGGTAAAACCATGGTTAATTTTGTAGATTACTATGGTTTTACTACAAAAATCATTGTTGAATACTGTGGTAAAACCATGGTTTATTTTCATTAATATCGTCAGGATGATTTAGTTATATTAAATGATTGTTTTTCGGACTAAATGTTTAATTTGATGTTATGAAAGGTTACATGACTTTTGTCTGATGTCCCAAGCTCGATTTGCTTCTTTTTCTCTCATCCCGAGCCCTTCTGATTGGCGTTTGTCACATCACATGTGAAGCAGAAGGCTTACAGAAGGCCGAGCTCAAGAGATGCTGAAGCTTTAATTGCTATGGTTGCTTTTGTAGAGTTTCTTTAGCGGGAAGCCACTCAGCCACACTAACAGAAGAGCGCTCAGAGGACAATCCCTCTTGTATCTTGTTTTATCCTCCATTTAGTCCCTCTATGTTACCAACAAAAAGTGCATTCCTTCAAAAACAACCCCTTTAGACGCACTCCAACTAACACTCATCGCCTTAAATCTGTCCTGAGAGCGCGTCGAGTTTGAGGCTCATCCCTTCAACTGTCGGTTTCGTTCATTTAAACACATCAATGACTGTATAATGTGGCATTTGTGTGGAAACAATGCTAATACGTGTTACATGGTGCTGTTGAATGCAGTCTGACGCCTGAACTCTTGTCGAGGGGCTGCAGACTGTCCCGCTCCCATTAACAGGCATTGTATTGAGAGTAAAGAGACAGTTCCTGAAGCCCTTTCCTCTCTTGCCTTAGTGCCAGTCACGCGTGAAATCACTCTAAACGCATTCCTTATTGTTTGACCCCCACATGTTTGTTTTTGGTCTGATCTGATTGTTCAAGACAATTTTAGACATGTTCTTCCTCTTCAAGTAAAGAAACAGGTGGCTTGTGACACATCAGTGCCAATTTCTACAAGTCAAAATTACAGATATCAAGCTTTTACCGCAGCATTTGCAGTAATTACAAAATGAACCATCTTTTTACTACAGTAACCATGGTTCAACTATGATTTCTTTTTTGTAAAACCATAATTAACTACAAAATTAACCATGGTTTTACCACAGTAACCATGGCTCAAATATGATTTTCATATAAACCATGGTCAATTACAAAAATAACAATGATTTTACCACAGTAGGCCATGATTTAACCATGTTTTTTTTATAGTAAAACCATAGCAAACAACAAAAATACCCATGGTTTACTACAACATTTGCAGCAAAACCACAGTAAACTACTAAATGAACTACAGTAAGATTCAAACGATGATTTTGGTTTATTTAAATGATTTAAATACATGGCAATTACAACAATGGTTTTACAGTCATTAGTTTTAGTAAAACCATGGTTAAATGTAATAAGGGTCAGGATGGGCAAAGCCATTTTAATTTGTCCGATAAAGTAGAAATAACTATTTTTTCAAATTGGTTATCAAAAAGGACATAAAAAGAACATTACAAAAATAATTCACACTAAAAATAATTCTGCTCGTTGAGTTCAAAAGTAGGCTATAGGCTACACAGGTGGCAAGATTGCGCATTTCACTTTGTTTTCGTTTGCAATTTTTATTTATTACATACAAGAAATTATACATTGTAGGCCTACACAACATTTATGTGTTTTCTCGTTTGTAAAGTAGGGCCTATCCTATCGTTTCCGTCGCTCTTTCTCTCGAAGCGAACGTGTGTAACGTTCACAAACTTGTCCTGTGCGCTCGCGATTATGAACCCAGTCACCATAACAACCAGCCAACCAATAGAAGAACGGGAAGCTGTTTACAGGGGGGTGCGCCGTTGCTAGGGTGACCGGACAAACGTCCTGCAGCAGCAGGTATTAAACTGGCCCCGGAGCTCCTGCTGCCCCGGAGACCTTGAGCTGAGACGCGCAGAGACGCACATTCTCCAGCAGCTGCACCTCTGGAAGTCACACACACACTTAATCGGATACACTTTTCCTTTCTTGAGTTACTGGATGTTATTTCCCTGTCACTCAAGGCTCCTATCGGTAAAGACAGGTGAGTTGATGCAAGGTTTTCTTCATCAAATACGTTAGACATGACGTGTTATCATCTAAAAAAATATTTGAAGGTGTCCGTTTACAGTGTTATTATACATTTAAGTACTGAGTAATAATAATTAACTACATACATGCACTTGCTTTAGGGTTATGGTTAGGAATAGGGGTCGTTTAGGGTTATTTGCATGTAATATATGCAGAATTTATAGTTATTATTACTACGTGTAACATGTGAAACAAAGAAAACTTTAAAATAAAGTGTTACCAAATGTGTTTATAAGTATTAGTGAGGATTATGTGCATGATTAAATTACAAAATGCATTATCTGGTAATTATTAATATGATATCTAAGAAAAAAAAAGGCTAGCTAAAAATGGAAACTAAGTAAACTTGCTTTATACTATAGTAGCAATACTTGAACATATTGGTTACACATTACCTTGTTACAGTGTAATTATACATTTAAATACTGAGGAATATTAATTTACAATATGGAACTTACTGTGGTTAGTTGCATGTATTTTACTTTACATTGTACCAGTACATGTAGTACTAAAGTATTAACTATGAATTATGCATAATTACATGCAACTAACCCTAAACCAAACCCTAATCCTAGCCCTATAGTAAGTAGGCTATGTAGTTACTTGATATTACTCATAATTACAGTGCAACAAAGACACCTTCAAATAAAGTGTAACCTTGTTGTTATTACTAGATAGTAACAAGGACGCTGTACCAACATCTTTGAATATCGAAGGCAAAACATAATTTTGTGAGCGTCCTAACGCACCTGCCATGCTGAGGAATGTTAGTGGTTTGGGATCTGCTCTATTGTGCATCCAGTTATGAGATGTCGTAAAGCGTGACCTGTGAAGTTTCCGGAAAGTTCTATGACCTCTATAAGCCGGAGAATCCAAATAAAGCAACACCATGGTAATCTACAACATTATCCATGGTTTTACCACAGTAACCATTGTTCAACTATGATTTTTATAGTAAAACCATAGTACGTACAAAAATAACCATGGTTTAACACAGTAACCATGGTCTACCTATGATTTTTGCAGTAAAACCATAGTAATTATAAAAATAACCATTCATTGTTAATTTTTATAAGGGTTAGGAATGGCCAAAGTAATTTGAACTGTCAGAGTATTACTTATGTAACATGTAACAATGTAAAATAAAGTGTTACTTAATAGCATTAACATGCAACTACATGTTGTTAATCAATAATACTCAGTACTTAAATGTACAATCACTCTATAAGCCGGAGAAAGCTTCCACAGTTTCCTGATAATGAAAACAAGCAGTTGGTCTAATCTTCATTGTGTCCTCAGGATTTGGCTGGGAAAGGAGCATGCTGTCCATGAGTTACACGGACGACCCCTGGCCCGAGGGTTCGGTGGGGCTGGAGGAGGAGGTGGTCACGGCCGCTGCTCAGGCCGAGTGCATGGACCGCGGTGCAGTCGAGTGCAACGGCGCCGAAATCCTGGACGACAGCCTGACCAGCCTCCAGTGGCTCCAGGAGTTCTCCATCCTCAACGCCAGCCCGTCCCAGTCCACCCAGCAGCACAGCCACTTCTTCGGGAGCCGAGTGGGCTCGGATGCGCCCACGTCTCCTTTAGCGGGAGACCCGGCGTCCATGGGCATGCCTCTGACTCCCGGCAAACCCACGGCGGCTTCTTTCTACAGGGTGCCGTCCTTGTCGGCTCTGCCCAGCCTGGTGGCCCATGGACACTGTCCAGATGAAGTCGATTATAAGACCAACCCTCACATCAAGCCTCCGTACTCATACGCAACGCTCATCTGCATGGCCATGCAGGCTAGTAAAAAAACCAAAATCACCCTCTCGTGCATCTACAAATGGATCACAGACAACTTCTGCTACTTCCGCCACGCTGACCCCACTTGGCAGGTAAGAGGCAAACATCACAGCTGTTTCGGTGTTATAAAAAAACATTCATTTACACTCTGGTGCTCTGCGTGTGTTGCGTGTCAAAAATGAGCGAATTTTTTATTTAAAAAAAAATAATGTACTAGCCAATATTTTAGTTCGATAATGTTTTTATTTAATATTTGTATTTTAAATTTGTATTTTTTTAGAAGATTTTATGGTACTAAATTATATATATGCGGTATTTATAATCCATTTATTCACTAGACCTGCATAGACCTGAACATTTAATTTCCAACTTAAACTGTCGTAAATCGTAAGTTTGATCTCTTTTTCAAAGACGACGCTTGGCAGATTATTGCTGAAGTGAAAAAAAGTGTTAAAAAAGTGAACTTAAAAAAAGTTTGAGAATTTTACGTTTATTGTAATGAAAAATGGTACAAAAATACTTTATATTTTACATTTTTACATATAGTTTCAAAAACATGTTTTAATCTAAAACGGTGAGAAAATCAAAGCCATACATCTACACGAGTTGTGTTCCAAATTTGAGGTTGATATCTAAAAAAATGAGCTTTCAGTCAGATTTTGTTTACGCCGCAGTACCAAACGTCTCCACTAGATGAAATCCGTCTCCCGTTCATTTCAAATGCCGCCATTTTTGACCGCGAGGAGCACAAGTGTGACTAATTTTTTTTCAGGACCATTTAACCTGTTCGAATCATGTCCATGTTTTTTTGTGTGTTCACATAGACCACTTTACCAAGTTTCATACTATTCTAATGAAGAAAAAACAAAAACAAATGTCACATTTTTTAGTCAAAAATGACCGAAGAGCACCAGAGGGTGGATGCACCTAATAGATGGTTAACCATGAGACCGGCATCATTTGCATAGCTGGCAAATGCCAAAGAGGGGTGTTTTGCTATTGTTTGAGCGGACTGGAGCGAGAGAAAGCCTTCTTAGCACCTGCTAAAGTAGGTTGTGTATTGGAGAGAGACCGACAGAAACCTTTCAGAAGGCCGTTGTTTAGAGGCTTGATATTTTGAGAGCTTTTGATGATAGTTGTATACTGCTAATGAAGTGCCCTCAGATGTAAGAATAGCAGCAAAAGTGTAATCCTAGCTGACTACCGAAAGGTGTCGTGAAAAAAAAGATGCATTTGTCCCCTTTTGAAACGTGTTCATGAGGCAAGGAGCAAGAATGAGCTCATAAGTTGGATATTTACAACAACAACAAAAAAGCGGGGGATTTCTAAAAAGATTTAGTTGTTGGTGAATTATTAATCAACCCCTTAGCCATAACCTCCTTTTCTCTGAAGAAAACGCAGACATTCGCTCAGTTTTTAGATATTTTAACTCAAAGCAATGGTTAACCAGGGTTAGGAAGTCAGTGCTTCATTTAGGCTAAGCGTAATTAGCTTGTGGTGCTGCCATGCCCGAAATATTGACATTGGACATTTGTGCTATTAGTCCTTCTTTATTAGCTTTGCAGTCTCTTGCATACCTTGCATAATGATTGCTTATCATTTAGCATGTGCATGTATTTCAAATATACAAAAATCAATGTTGCATTTTGTACTTATTTACATAACTAAATATTTGTCCAATTATCTGCTTTTCTGATTGAGAATGTCCCTCACCACCAAATAAGGAAACACTTTACTATAAGGTTTAATTTGTTAACATAGTTAATGTATTAGGTATTAAGAAATAAAACATTTACAGAGTTTATTACTTTCATTATTGTTACACAGGAGTCACTTTCAACATTGTTGTGAACGTGGTAATTTTGAATGAAAGACTTAAACCAGATGCAAAATCTGCAAGAGAAAATGTTTCGCCCCTACCCAAATTTCCATTTGCTCAAATTTCTATTGAAATGGCTAGATTTTGCCTGCCAAATTTAGTTGAGAAACTGTAAATGCACCTATACTAATTGAACTTTTTGTATGTTAAAAATGCTCAAACATTAAAAATGTATTAGTATTTGTAGACATTAGCATTGATCTAAACTGATAAAGGCTGTAAAATTATTGTTCATGTTTTATGATACACTGTAATTTAATAAAACAAAGATTACTGAAGGATGTTTTACAAGGAAATACTACTTTTTTAAAATGTAATAATTAATTAAACGTGTTAATGTCCGTTTACGTCAAGGACGATATCTATAACAATATATTTGAGATTTGAGTCAAGATTTTGTCATGCTTACGAACTTTAAAAACAATGACAGCCAATCAGAATCCATCCTTAAAGAGGTTGAGTATTTAAAAACAGTTGACAAAACTGCAGCACTTATAATAAACATTCTCGTCCGATGGTTTGGACACCAAATATAGTCACCATTATAGTTATCCATCTTGGTGTGAACTGGCCTTAAGTTGCCGTTTCTTTGTAAATGTATACAGTAGCAATTTCTGATACCAATACTCAGAGTACTTAATGCATTAACTACAATTAACAAATTAAACCTTCTTGTTAAGTGTTACATGTCATGGGTAATGGATGGGAAAAACTAAAGCCTTAAAAAAATTAAAGGGTTAGTTCACCCAAAATGTTATTTCTGTGATTAATTAGCTACTCAACCTCATGTCGTTCCAAACCAGCAAGACCTTCGTTCATCTTACGGACACAAATTTAGATCTTTTTTATCTTTTTGGTTTCTGAACCAGCCATAGGCAGCAAATTCAACATTCAAGGCCTAGAAAGGTAGTTCGCACAAAAAGTATTTAAAGTTGCAATATTGTTGCTGCCTATGTGGGTTCAGAAACTTCTCAGATTTCATCAAAAATATCTTAATTTCAGTCCCGAAGATGAACGAAGGTCTTGCTGGTTTGGAATGACATGAGGGTGAGTAATTAATGGCAGAAATGTCATTATTGGATGAACTAACCCTTTAATTTGACACCTAAAATCAGACAAGCCCTACGATATATATCGAGAAATACGTACACACAAGAAAAACTGCACTCAAGGTATTTCACAATGCTTGACTTCCACGTGTTTAAGTGCATCATCCCAACACACAGGTGAACTATAACTATAACTAACTAACTGAACTAGAGATTAATACATTTTCTCACTCATCATTGCAGAACTCCATCCGCCACAATCTGTCGTTGAACAAATGCTTTATAAAAGTCCCGAGACAAAAGGATGAGCCAGGCAAAGGTGGCTTCTGGAAGATCGACCCCCAGTACGCAGAGCGCCTCCTCAGCGGGGCCTACAAGAAGCGCAGGATGCCTCCTGTGCAAATCAACCCGGCTCTTCAGAACCGCCTCAGGATGAACTCTCACACCGGACAAGCTGTAGCCACCGCAGGAATGGCCAGGAGCCTCTGCGTGAGTCCTGAGTCCCAGCAGCTCCTGGAAGAGTTCGAGGAAGCCACGGGAGCAGATCAGAACTGGGACCCTCGTTTGACCGAAGCCACCATGTTGAGTTGTTGGGTTTCAGGGAAGGGCGGAAAGAGGAAACAAGCGTACAGCCACAGGATTGGTGGCAGCAAAGCTTCTCGACGCTCAAGCTCCCCGCTTCTGGCCATGGATGAGCAGGAGGACTTAAGCTCCCTAAAGGGCAACTTTGACTGGGACGCCCTCCTGGACTCGGCCCTGAACGGAGAACTGAGCTTGAATGAAGGGGGTCCGTTGAGCCCCATTCCACGAGACGAGGACTTGATGGTTAGGGGTACCCATATCAGCCCCCTCGAAGCAGCTCCTGGGGGGTCGCTGAGAGCCACGTGTTGATGGAGACCCAGAGGAGCAGCGAAGTAGACTTTGATGAGGAAACTTTCCTGGCCACAGCATTCCTGCAGAGTCCCTGGTCGGAGGTGGACGAGGGCAACCGTCCGGATTTCCTCTGTAGCTCGACGGTCAGCATCGATCAACTCTTTGACCTGGGAGACTCTCTCGGAGGGGACTTAAGCAGTAAGATCGAGTCTCTCCTTTGAAGAGACTCTTGAGTTACATTCGGTCCTTTGGAGACACAAACAAGTCAGCGAACAAAGAGGGTTTGGACTGTTTAGACCCCAAAGATTTCATTCTGGATTCCGTGAACTCCACGCGAAGATGTATTTTTAAAAAGGTATCTATTTCTAATACTGATTTTTATGATTGTTTTTTTTTTTTGTATTTGACATGTTATCTACCTGCATTAAAGTTAATCTAATCAAGTTCCTTAGCGAGTCCTCAAAATCCTGCATCATGTGGATTTGAACGCCAACCATGAACGGACACCACTGGAAGTTAGAGATGCGCAAGGTTTTGTTTACAAAAGAAAGAGTTTAATTTAAGAAATGAAGAGTTATACATATAAGGCGTCATATTCAAACTAATTCTGTAAGATGTACAAAATCAAATGCGCAACTGAAATGAATGGACATGCAAACGAACGCTTTCAGTGAGTTTAATGCTGTTTAGTGCAGTCGTTCTCAGGAAGTCCCCATGCAGGGATACACATTTTTGATGTCCCACCTGATTCATATCATCGTCATCATCATCATCATCATGACTCTAAGATCTGAAACGGAATGATGTGTCAGATCACTGACCACTGGTTTATAATCTTTCGGCTGAAATGGAATTGTTTAGTTTTATAGTCAACAAATGAGCTGTTTTAGTGCTGATATGAACCGTGTATTCTGAATGTGATTTCATGAATGGGATTTAGGGGTTCCTGCCCGTGTCGGATTATTCGGTAGGTAAACGTATGTGCCAAACCTCTCTTTTGCATCTGAATTCTAGCTCATGCACATCTAACCACTTTCATGCACATATTGTGTTTAAGAGTGTTACGCTGACATCATACAATAATATTTTACACCAAGACTACTTTTATCTTCTTATATAGATTGTTAGTACTAAGTAAATTTAAATGGGATGAGTTAATCGCTTGGGAAGACATGTCATTAAAGCAAATAATAAAAAGGCTCTCATATACCAAACCTTTTTTTTGTGGGTTTGTTTGTATCAGTAAAATTATTTTTTGGGAGACACCTTTTTTGAATCTCATGCCATTAGGTTTTAGTCTAACCTTCATATTGTAAGTGCCAAGGGAAATGAGGTAGCACTTTATTTTAAGTTGAGAGTTACTTGATACATATGTAAGAGTAAATTATGCTATGATGCATAATTACAAGTAACTAACCCTAAACCAAATCCTAACCTTAGCCCTATATTAAGTAGCCTACATGTAGTTGATTAATTTGTGTAATTACACTGTAACAATGTCACCATAAAACAAAGTGTAACCGAAAAGGATTGGCAAAACTAAGATTTTTTATGCCAAAAACATATATATATGTTACCTACACTGTAAATTTTTTTTTTTGCTGCAATTAGTTATTTAAATTAACTTATAATTTGTTGAGATAACTTAAATATTCAACTTAACTAAACTAAATTAAAGTTAACTGAACTTAAAATTTCAAGTCAAGCACAAGCACAAACATTTACAGTAAGTTGAAACAACACATTATTACTTATTCTAATGTTGAATTTTATGTTGCGATAAATCGCGGCAATAATTTTTTTACAGTGTATGGCTGTTTGTGTTGAATATGTCCTCAGAGTTATTCAAATTTGGTAATGCACCTATACACACACACATATATATATATATATAAATCAAATGATTGTTTAACAACAAAACTTCTTCCAAAGATACTAGTGGGTCAGTTCATGTTCTGTATGTTTCACAAATTTAATTTGGCCTCAAGTTGTTCTAAACCTGTATAAGTTTCTTTGTTCTGCTGAACACAAAAGATGATATTTAGGAGACTATGGTTAACCAAACAGTTGATGGGCCCCATTGACCTTCGTAGCATGTAGAAAATAAAACACTATGGAAGTCAACTGTTTGGTTAACCATAGTCTCCAAAATGTCATCGTTTATGTTCAGCAGAAGAAAGAAACAGGTTTGGGTGAGTAAATGAAGACAAAACTTTCATTTTTGGGCAACTATGTTTTTCTTTCTTCAATTTTTCAAGGATACAAAATTAGTCTTCACACTGCACCTGTCTGCCTTATTTCAGAGATCACCCTATCATGTTTATTATGGGCATACTGTACTTCAAATTAAAATACACTACAGATATCTCATGTTATGTGTGTTGCTTAAAAGAGCTTTAAAAAAAGATCTAAAACCGAATCCCCCTCTCAAAGCAACATCTCTAACTCAGCTCATGCTTGATTTCGCTCCACTTGTGCTCTTGCTTTTATTATGCGGTGGGAGGACCGTCAAATAGAGCAGGACAGTGTGTGTGTGATTTACACAAGCCTCTCGGCTGGTCTTATTTTGGGGGTGACACTCTGTGTGTGTAGGGGGTGTGTTAGGGCTTTGTTTGTGCTCAGTGAGATTCTCGCTACCCCCCCCGAGTTCCAGTCAGGCCGGCCCTCGCTCAGCCCATGTGGGGTCCACGGGACGACGTCCCACGCCCTCATATATCAACTGTGCTTTTACGTAGACCTGTCCTTCATATTGGGTAGAACTGGTTTGTACCTCATAAAATGTTTTTGTTTTACATTGAACAGTCATTTGTTAGGAGAATCTCATAAAACCTGTCAACAACACCTATCAATCAAATTCCAACGAAGAATTGATTTTTGTACTTATTTTTTTTTTCCCATTGGATCAGCATAAATGTTACCTGGGTATTATTTAATGTTATTTACATTTTGACGATTTTGTACAAGGCAATAACCAATTAAATTATGAGAGAAATATTTCTGTATCTTTTTGTAATGTTTCTAT